>CAEGAF010074321.1:0-69636 GCA_903067075.1 Micropoecilia bifurca | reverse complement strand
CCCTGTGCCCCCCTGTTCCCCCCTCTGCCCCCCGGGGACCCCAGGGTCCCCCGGGGGCCCCCCCCGCCCCCCGGCGGGCCCCCCCCGACGGCGCGGGGGGGGGGGGGGGGGGGGGGGTGGGAATGAAACGTTTCATGTATGCTAATGGTTTTATACTCCGGTTGCTGCAGCGGGAAGCAACGTGAACCTGAATGGAAGCTTGATACTGTAGGTGGGTCATCTGATCTCTGCGGAGCTGAAAGGTTTACAGCTTCTGGACTCCTTCAAGGCTCAGAGAGGCTTCTGTGCAATATGCAGATTATTTCCAGTTCCTGTGCTGCAGATGTCAAGTTAACATGTGCACCAAAAAATGATTTCTTTTTTTTGTTCTGCAAGTCACCCAGGCCTACAGAGATGACCAGAAAGTCAGCTGCAACACAGTGACATGCAGAATACGTAATTATTAGGAACTGTACAGCAGGATGGCAGCTAGGTGAGCAAAAGAAGATGAAGGGGGGGAAAAAAAGTTGATTCAACTTGTTTCCAACTTCTGTTTCATGTATTTATTTACACAGAGCTTCTTGCACGAGTCCCACAGGTGCCATATTTGCATAACATCGAGAAATTTGCAAAGAGGCAACCAAATCAGCAGACATAAGCATAACTAGATAACCCAGCTTGCCTGAAATAAAGCCTCGCAGGGCTGCGGGAGGTGGAACACCGTCCGATAGCGGCTGGTCTTCGGTTCCTCCCGCTCCCTTCCATAGAGACGCGACCTCGCAAGTTTACGGAATAGTTACGGTCAATTTCCGTTGCCGTGCAGCGACGAGAACCGCGGAGGTTCAGGCGCGGCGAGGCGAAGCTACGAGGCGGCGGCGCGATGGTGCAACCGCTCAAAAAAAAAAGGGAAGAAAAGTGGAAACCAAACCAGTTTCTTCACCCAGACTGTACCTTTGTGTGCGTGTGAGAAAAAGAGAACAAAAATTTAAGCACATCTTGAGCCGTGTGAATCCATATGAAGGAAAAATACCAGCGTAGGACTTCAAGACGTTTTTTTCTTCTCTCAAAACGCCTGTGCTCTGGAGGCGCGTTGGGAAAAAAAAAAGAGAAAAAATAGCACCGTATCGCTCATGAACAGAATTATCCCAGAATAACACACCAGTTTCCCCCGACACCTCCAAATGTCGTCCAAGTTTTAATTCGAGCTGCAGCATGCGGACATGAACTAGCTAATTGCGCAGTTATCAAGCATAGAGTCCACATATGAAGTACAGCACATTTTCAGGCATAAACCCGCAAGAACAAGCCAAAAAAAATGGCGAATATTAGGGCCGTTTTAATATTCGAGTCGACTGGAACACAAAATGCGCCTCCCCGGTGGTTTCCGCCTCCTGTACGGATACGAGTTGCTCATAACAGGAATCAATGAGTGAACAGCAAATACAGAAACGGAGTATAAAACAAGGCTCCGACCAGCAAGCACTCCTACCGCAGGTGTACCTACACTGGAAGCGCCATTTTCCCTCCCCTAACACGAAGAATGAATGACTATACGTACCATGTCGGATGGGTTGTGTGCTTGTTGGTCTGTGGAAGCAGACTAGGAGTGTGTGCTCGTTCCTTAGATGAAGTTCCACTGGCGGTTTTTGGAGTGTGTATATCGGCCGTGGCCAGAGCGGGGAGGTGGGAGGTGGAGGGAGGGAGGGGGGGGCGCAGGTTGTCTTGTGTATCCCTCCGCCACGCTAGCACGTATCACTCACTTCCTTATTGCGATTCAGAGGCGTCTGCGGCAGCGCGGGCCTCCAGCAGCCCGGCTGGCCAATCAGCGCGGCTCAAACGTCTGCAGTGCACAGAAGAGGAGCATCCTGCTCATTTTGACACGCGATTAATTATTGATCAAATGATCCTGCGTGGACTGTGTTTTCCTCATGATTGCACAGAAAGTAGAGCACATAACAGAGTACAAAGAAGTTTGAATTGAGGTAAAGAAGAATATATTTAAATGATGCGACAAATGATTTGTTGAGCAGTTTTCATATTATTAACGCACCAATAAATCTGGTATAAATCAAGTTCAAACTTGTGCAATGTTTTTATCTGCGCCTCTAGACACCGACTCAGTTAAAATAAATGTAAACCTTTTCCATATAGTGACTTATTTTCTCACTCAAAAACTAATATTGCTTGTTAGGGTGCTTGGTAAAGATTGACGTTTAAATTAGTTTGTCTGTATGGCTAGCAAATAGTTTGTTTACATCTGGAACAACTTTTATTTTTTGATTATTTCTAATTACATAAAAAACTGACAATTAAATATGAACTCATGTTTTGCTAAATTGTCTCATTTTTGTAGCTGTATTTTACTTAATAGCTTCTCACAGAAAACAATCTGTTCCTTTACATTTTAATAACAAACTTAAACTCCTGCAACTTAACTGAGTGATAACGTTCACATTCAAATAAATATCCTTCCCTTCAGAGATTAAAAGGAGAGAAATTAAGAGTTTTCTTCAACAATTTATACGTTTTTCGTCGTTTTACTGGAAGTTACAATTTCTTGACAAAAGGCACTAGTTCGTAGCTGCGGAAGGATACCGTAAAATCTAAGAAGCGCGCTTGACACATGAGATTTTGCTGCGCCTGTATGTAAGGAGCTCTCTGATTGGCCAGTGCAGACCTGCAATATTATATTCCATGTGCCGGACGCATCGATTGGCTACCCGGGACCTGCATTGCACCAGGCAGTGGTACTTGATGGAAACGTAATAAATAAAAATACTGGATTTTTTTTTCCCCCGTTAAAAGCTAAACATATTCACTGTTTAATTCCGTCCGCTTAGCGACATCCATTACTGTTTATAGTACGAGACTGTTTTTATAACGGAATCGGATGGAAATGCGACAGGTCTTCACAGGGGAAATGTTTGATGGGCTCGGTGAGAAGTGCGCACATTCACTTTGGACTGGCGTGGCGGTGTGAAATGAGCCATAAACCACGGCAGGACCGGCGGTAGCTTAACGGTACACAGAAACGAGCCTTTTTTAAATTAATATGTAGTCTCGTGGAAATGGTAATTATTTCAGTTTCCTCAATAATGGGCTGTAACCTGGATTGGTAGAGTGACGATGCAGAAAAGGGCAAAGTAATGTCTCCCCTTCACAATTTTTGACTAAAGCACCACCTAGTGGACAAATTATGGAAGCGTTACCATTAAATGGGGACGTGTTTAGTCTAATGGACCGTGAGGAGCATCCGCAACAAGCAACAAGAAGCTATAAAGATTTCTGCTGCTGCATCCCACAGATAATGTCTCTTCAATGTGTCTTTATTACCGTATGAGATCGTTTTGTTGCAAAAAAATGTTCAATTAACTGAATCTTTTACACACTTCAGCATATTTTGTTATGTTATGTCAGAGCAACACAAAGCAGTCCTGCTGATTGGAAAGTTGAAGCAACATCCCACATTTCATCTTTGAAACAAACAAAAAAAATTTGCTCAGCCTCAGCCAGACGAAGTGAAGAATGTCTGTAAAGGTTCATTTTTACATCTTGAACTTAAGTCTAAGCCTTTCTAAGATACAAAAATGCGTTAATCTTAATGTTTGCCATGTCACTTTCACCAGGATTCAATTCCTCACAAGGAATCCACTTGTGAAGGACTTTATTTAGGGCTGTCTGAGGAAAGAGGGTTTAATACAATAACATATCAGTTTTCAGTTTTTTAAAAATGCCACTTGCTAGCTTGTTATCAGGCCTGCTAACTCAGGTTAAGACTTTTTTTTCCTGTTAATTTTCTGAAAACTAATCAGAACATTTTGCTGAAATTATTCCATTTTGGTTCGTTTATTTCCGCCGTAGAGATTTGGACTCATGGAACCTGTTGGTAAGCTTCACATGTTGGATATGACCACATCGTCATCATTTTTCTTCTCCTTCCCCCAAAATCCGGTCAAACAACGTCTAGAAAGGTCTGAACTGGATCTTGGCTCCCTTGATGGAGAATTTGTGAGGCAAATAATCAACATTTTGTTTATTCTAATTCAAATAAAAGTCTGGGACGAACTTGCTGTGATTTATAAACGTCCCAAAATTGGCCTTGAGCCAACAGGACAAGCGCCTCGTTGGAACCAAAACGCATCTTCATAAAGCAGTTTGCAGCTGAAGGGGAGCAACATGCTACCCTTAACGGCTATGTATTTGATTTTCACCCTGAATGTGCTGCATTTGAAATGCCTGATCATTTTTGATGAGGGTCCTGAAGGGCAGCAGCAACGGCTCAAGGCCAGTCCTGCATCTTGGCCCGATGCTTGCTGCATGGGGCCACTTTCTGCTGAGCACTGAGTTCCACATGGTTCCACATCAGGGGGAATTAAATCAACGCCACCGCTGCCCGCATGTCAAGACTGCAGCAACAGCAGCTTGGCTGGATTTACTGAACTTATGCAGCTGCCTACTTGCTTGTAATTGCGCGCATAAATGGAAACGGACCAAATCTTTGTGTTTTTATTTCTTCTTTGAAGCAGACCTTTGTAAACATTTGAGTGTTAGTCCTTTGACATAATGCAGCTCTTGTTGGTAACTGCTAGACGAAATGGTGGATTCGAGAATTACATGCCATCGTTGAGTTTATGGCTGTCATGTGAAATATTCCAGAAATGACACAGTAGCTACGTTTCCGTTGACCATAAAACTCAGCAAATTGGAATTATGAAATGAAACACACCCATTTCAAAAAACCCTCATGCTAGCGCAAACATTTTTTGCGCTAACATGAGGCGGTTTTTTTTTGCAAAACTACGACAGAAAACAAACCCCATGTCAGTAGATGACAAAAATGTTCTTTTTGTTTTATGAATGGCATTCATTTATTTGTTGTTGATTACTTTAAAGTTTTGTTTTTTATAATGAGACATATAGTAGCATTATAGACAAGTGGCTAATTTCAATCTCCCATTGGTAGGTTGATGTTTGTAGCAGTGTTTTGAATCACCATATATTTGCAGCAATTTGATATTTCAAAAATAAATTTCCATCCATCCATCCATTTTCTTTGCCCCCTTGTCCCTTAGAGGGGTCGGGAGATTGCCAATTGGAAACAATGAGGATGAGGTGTTTTTTGCAGCCATATTGAAATTGGTTTATTTTGCAAAATTGCAGCCTAAACCACTTTTTGGCATTACATTAATCACAGGATCAACAACCAGATGTTGCCACTGGCAGAAACCACCACAGGAAGTGGTACTAGGATGATGGTGCCGTATGATTTTAACAACTTATTGCCTGAACGAACTTATTCACACGGTGAACTTGTGTTTTGTTTTTAAATTAGCGGAATATCGACAAAGTTTCACGCACAATTGCAACAGAATCGCAAACGAACACCACTTATTTGAGTTAATAAAGTCCAATAAAACACGTCACATTTGTGATTGCAAAATGACAAAATGTAAAATAGTTCAAAGGAGGTGACTACATTTACTACTTTCTAAAAAACCCAATGTATGAAAACGATCCAATCCTCCATAGGCAGGAAATAAACATCAGCAGATGGTTAAAGTGCTCCTGCAACCGAAGCTGTTAAAAAGTGATGACCAACACCCAACGCCTGGTTCTATTTATCATTTTATTAACTGTTTTAACACATAACGGTAACAGGGAAGAGGGGATGGAGCAAGACGTGACGTGCACAAGACGTGTCAAAGCTTTTCGCTGACGAGTCCAGTCAGCTGCTGCTCTTCCACTCGCTAATAAATGACAAAAGGGTTGGGTGGGTGGGGGGTCCAGTGGGGGGTATAAAGAAACAAAAACAAGAAATAAAGATGGGAGCGTTAAAGGTAAAGGCCCTCCGGTGTGCCCTCCTGCTTCTTGTACAGGACGTTCTCCTTGGACTTTTTGAAGTCTTCGTTGGTGACTTTCATGCGGCGCTCTCGCAGCGCCATAAGGCCTGCCTCTGTGCAGATGGCCTGGAGGGGAAAAGAGGAAACAGGAGAGGAGACGTGTCAGACTTGTCCTCTATTTTCTTACATTTTTTTAGGTAGCAAAGATGTGAAACAGAATGTAGAAACATAGCCAGACGTGTGTAACTATCGCAACAGGAACAATGCTTAGCTTGGTGTGTTCAGCAGGCTCAACTGTGCAAAGACCTGCTGAAATGTTGAAACAAAACTCTACTGACCTGTTCAGTAACAGGTCAGTATGAAGCACATAAATTCTCAAAGTTTCTGGGGGTTTTTGTGTTATAATTCCATCATATGCCACAAGATGGCAGCAAAGCAGCGACCTGACAGTAGCGACCTGAGCTAAAGCGGGTTGATACTATTGAATGGAAAGTTCACTTCACCTAATTAACTGCTGACATTAATTATTTACAAAGCCAACCTTAGAATTTTCCGTTTGAGCAACTTTGTCTTTTTTTCCCCTCCCTCCGTTTGGATGAGGTTGGGATATCTAATCAATAAGTGGCTGCAGCCGTAAGAAGAAACCCATCAGCAAGAGCAGGAAATACAGAACCAAACACATTCCACCTGAAAAGTCCCTGCAGATTACCAGATTTAAAGTAAATAACTCTCAATCTGGTAAATAAAGTAGAAAGAAAGGTTTTCTACACTGGACTTTTTCAATTCTGTGTGGAGGTCAATGTAAATGCTGAATTTTAATTAGAAGAAGTGCAGCTATGGTGCAGTACATGCTGACAGTTCAGTCTAGTTTCTAAGTAAGCAGTAAATCAGTTAATCGCACAATAAATCAGAATAAACTGCATTATTTCCATTCGGACAACAATTATATAAGGACGCTCATGTTTCACATTGCTGAAATTTTTAAAAACATTTGATTCACTTCAAATGTAGTTTACTGATACTGAAGGGAAATTAAATTACTCGGTACTAAGTAATTAGCTTGCACTGTTTTTTTTGTTTGTTTGGCAAAAGTCCTGCCTGCTTCTTTTGCCTGTTTTCCATGTCTAATCTAAATTATGAAAAACTTTTGAGATGCAATTTTGGTTACAGAGACTTCGCAATCCATTCTGGTACTTAAAATGTTTTCCAGTTCCAGTGTTAAATGTTATTTTGAAATTAAAGTGTTTTTTTGACCTTTGCGAGGGTGCAACTCACATTAATATGCCATTATTATTATTATATTAGATGAAAATGGTCTCAAAATGACAACATTCTCATTTATCGCAATAGTTTCTGGGACAATTTATCATCCAGCAAAATAGGTTATTGTGACAGGAAATCAGAAGTGTCTGGTTCCTGTTTCTTGAGGACGTCTCACCTTAATGTCTGCTCCTGATAGGTCGTCTTTGGCCAAAATGAGGTCGTCCAGGGTGACGTCATCTGCCACAGTCATTCTGCTGGTGTGGATCTGGAAGATTCTTCTTTTGGTTTTCTCATCCGGCAGAGGAAACTCGATCTTTCTGTCGATTCGCCCTGTGTGACAGAAACGGAAAACGGAAAACAGAAACGGATTAATAACATCTTTACACGCAATGTGCATTTACTAGCGTTGAGTCTTTTTGGGAATATCTGCGAAATAAACAAGATTGGAGGAGTTGTTATTTAAGAAAGCTCTGCAGGATTTTGCTCTCGGTGACTAGATTAAGTAAAAAGAAAAAAAAAACCTCCCTGTCTTAAGAGAGCAGTTGATAATGTCAAGTGAATGTAATTCTTGCCGCACGTGACAATCTTTGTTTAAAGGAGCGCTGCCTTAAGGGAACGGGCCTCATAAATTCTCATCCCAAAGCAGAGAAAAAAACCAGAAGAAAAAAGACTTGACATTTCAATTTCCCCCTCCCTGCCATGACTCAGCAGAATGGAGCCATTTCCTGAGTGCCAGACAGATTTACAGTACTGCAGATAGGAGAGTCGGAGCCAGGCGGCCTTTGAGCCAATCAGACGGCGTGCTGACCGGGTCTGATGAGTGCCGGATCCAGCGTTTCTATCCGGTTGGTGGCCATGATCACTTTCACGTCGCCCCGCGAGTCGAAGCCGTCCAGCTGGTTCAGCAGCTCCAGCATGGTCCTCTGGATCTCCCTCTCACCACCCGAGTTGGAGTCGTACCTTGAAAAAGGCAGAAAACAGGTTTTAATGTCAAATATCCACACATCAGTGGATGATGCCTGGATTATTTGGTATAAAACTCATAAAATCATGAATATTCAGACACTTCCAGCTCTGCCTGCTGCTGTTTCTTCCACTCTTAAAAGATATTTCTAGATTTTAGATGTGAAAATTAATATATATATATATATATACCTAGAATTTCAAGATACAAGTGCAAATGTAGTTAAAATTATTCCTCAGTAACAAAAAACAATAGAACTTTCGCCTGTAATGTCAGAAATGCTGCAAGGCAACTTTTTATTTTATAAATGATCCACAAAGCGGAGATGTTGACCAGGATACTTAAATGATTTTAGCAAATGTTGAATTTGGCATGAACATATATTCAACAAGACAATAAAAAGAACACCCCTTCCGCTCTGCATCACCTCGTCTTGTTGAAAATTACACACAAACACAGATTATGTAGAGACGGTACGTTGTGACACCAATCCAGCACCTCGACATGAGTGCAGGTGATTCATTGCCGCTCTCAGTCTGAGGCGGCGCTCAGCAGCCCTCCGTCTACCTCTTAGTGCCGATGGCGTCGATCTCGTCGATGAAGACGATGGACGGCGCGTGCTCCTCCGCCACCCGGAACAGCTCGCGCACCAGCTTGGGTCCGTCTCCCAGGTACTTCTGGATCAGCTCCGAGCCGACCACACGCAGGAAGGTGGCCGACGTCTGATTGGCCACGGCCTTGGCGAGGAGCGTCTTACCTGGGAGGACAGAGGTTTAAAACAAATCCTGACTCCAACAGTCTGATCTGGGACAAACGTCCAGAAAACTGCAAAACAGTCGAAACACTGAGTTCCTTATTAACCAAAGGCTATTTATAGTTGCCTTGGATTAATAATTACCGGAACATTGATCAATCTATTTGATGAAAGCACTTGACAACATGTAATGTTTATTGCTTGTTTCAGCTGTTACCATGTTATGTTTTTATGGTGTAAAGTGCCTTGTTGATAAAATGTGCTGCATTTCAACTACAAATCAACTTGACTAAATTAATTAGCGTCATGGCGACCAACCCACACAGCATAACGCATCACAAGCCGTGAAAATCTCAGAGAAAGGAAAGAGGATTTCACACCTGTACGGCTGGGCATTTATCGTATCATATCGTTTATCATTTATCGTGATAAACTTATTATTGTGTTAAGAATTTTGATTCATAGTTTTTCCAATAAATTAAAATATTGTTTTTTTTTTTTAAAACTCCCAAAACTGTCAGCTTTGTCAGAATTTCTGTTTTTACTACTTATCCCACCCAGTGTTTGTTCAATAAGACTGTCAATCAATATCAATACATCTGAAAATGTGATTGAACGCAGTTATTGTATTGATGCAAATCCCACTTGTTTATGTGGCTGGTGTGGTATATTTATGTATGTGAGACTGTGACCTTAAATATAAAGTAATGAATGTTTTTTAGCTTTACTTTTATCATCATCACAACTATATCATATAATATTGTGATAAAACTTTAAGTCCATATTGACCAATTACCTCAGAGTTAAAAGTTATCTTAAATCACAAAATCCTCATTTAGACTTTGTTTCAGAGTTGTACTGAAAATCTGGGTTAATATTAAGATACAAAGTATCAACCCAGCTTGTTTAAATTATTTTGTGTCGGTTGGTTGCGCCAAAAACAACAAAGGATGTTAAAATGAACGGACCTGTGCCGGGGGGTCCATACAGGATGACGCCTTTGGGAGGCTTGATGCCCATTTCCTCGTAGTATTCAGGGTGTGTGAGCGGCAGCTCAACAGACTCCTAACAGCAAACAGTCAAAGTCAAGACAGCTTTATTCATACAGTATATTTCATAAAACAAGAGAGAGAGATTTAAAAAGTTTTGCCTTTTGTAATGTCCGGCTAAGCTAAATGCTACAAACTGAATTCAACTTTGTTCCTTTTCTGCCTAAACGCAGTAGGAGTCCAGCTTAAAAAGACACGACAAAAAAACAACTTCATGTGTTTAAAACGTAAGACGTTCGTTTGACTGTGTGCGTCGCTGAACCTTAATCTCCTGGATCTGATTGTCCAGTCCTCCTATATCAGCGTAGGTTTCTTGGGGAGCTTTTTCCACTTTCATCACCGTCACCAAGGGGTCGGTGTCGTCCATCAGCACCCCGATCACAGCATGAACCTGCAGGCACACACAACCACAGTCTATTTTAACATGCATCAAACAGAGATACACACCAGCTGAGGCTTTGCCCACAGCTCACCTTGTGGTTGAGCAGAACAGAGCAGCCTGGCTCCAGCAGATCCTTATCCACGAAGGACAGGATGCTGACGTAGTGCTCCGATCCCACTGACGTGGAAACGATGGCGTGGTTGTCGTCTATGATTTCTTCCAGGGTGCCCACCGACATGGGGGTTCCTCGCAGGTCATCCACCTTTGACCTTTCCTCCTGTTAAAGCGGGAAGGGAACAAACACTCACACACATGCGATCACCAGAGAGACGAGACAAGAGGCGAGCGTCAGAACCAAGCCTGACCTCCTGTTTCTCTTCTAGAGGCTTCATCTGCTCCTGGTTCCTGATGAACTCCTCCTCCATCAGCAGGTAGTCTTTGATCCGCTCCTGCTTCAGCAGCTTCAAGCGGCACTGAGTGTGAGGTGTGACTGGAACGCAGACAGACAACTTTGTGTGAAATAAACTGGGCTGAAAAGATTCATCCGATTAATGGTGATGAATCGATTGTCAAAACAATTTTGACAATCGATTCATCACAATTAATCTCCAGTTAACGAGTAATTTATTCAATTAGCAATTTATTAATTAACTGTATACTCAAAAAAAGACAAATTGCTGAAAGGACAACACATTTAGAGCAGTAATTAAGTCAAAACTGTAATCATAATGAATTGATTGTTAGCGATTAATCGTTAACTGGAGTGTAAAGACAAAAAGAAATAGCCAATTGCTGACAGAACATTCTCTGATCAGCAATTCAGCCAAAATTGTACAAAATGAATACATTTACATTTAAGGTAAAAAAAGAAAAAAAACTCTTCTTGGTCTGTAAATGTGTTCTACCTAGACCAGGCAATGCTTATTTTTTAGCAATACCTGGTTCCAATTGTGTAAAATTTTTTATCTGTTCTTCTATCCAATTATTAATCTGCTAATACAAAAAGGAATCAACAGATCATCCCTGCACCTTGTTGATGTTAAGTCAAGTAGGAAGGGCTGAACTTTTTGACGTTAGAAACCTTTCTTAGCTGTTTTTTTGCTACAAATGATGAAGCACTCAGTAAAGGAATGTTGTTGCATTTTATGTAATAAAATGCTTATTTTCTTATTTTAAAAAGGAATGGAATTATTTGTTTATTTGTATCTTTATGCATTTATGATATTTGAAGAATGTACCATTTTTCTATCCAATTAATTGATTAATCGGCAGAATAATCAATAGAATAGATCACTGAGATATTAACTTAACAGTTTACTCCTACTTTATATGGCTGAACAATTTGGATTTTAGTTTGGACTCCTTCCATTGAAATGCTGCATACAGGCAGGTTTTTGTACATAATGCCAAAAACTGACATGTTGCCAGATAACAGTGCGTTTTCACTTCTTTACCAAGTGGAAGTTTGCTAGCGGCATCAGGGCCCTTTGTCTTCTTCTTTTTCTTCCCCACTCTGGTTGGAATTGGAGGTTCATACTTCTTCTTCTTATCCTTCGAATAGAAATGAATGATAGCAAAATTTTAAAAAAGAACCTTGTTAAAGACTATACTAACAACAATAGTAGCAACAGAATATAGTAACAAAGTACTGAAGCGATCACACTTCACACACAAAATCTATTCAGAAGGATACATAATTTTGCTAAATTTTTTATGTTAATTTTTTATTTCATTTTTATGTTGTGCGTTTTCCTATTGAATGGAACTAGAATCACTTTTACTGTGGTCGATTAATCGACCAATGACAGTAAAAAGTCCACTCTATAATCTTCTATTATTGTTGTTGTGCTGAAGCATGTTCAGAACCAGGACTTGGCATCTCAACACGCTGTCAACATGTATTACGATTCTGAAGCTTATTTCGAAGCACAACTGTGATGTTAAACTGGCGATTAACTGAAGCAACCTCACAATGTGCGAGATTTTCAGCTGTTATAGCAGTTTTGATATATTCAGATGCACCAAATAGTAATATCTCCCACAACTGAAGCAAAAAGTCACCTTGTCATCCTTCTTGCCTCCTCCTGGACCGTGGCCTCCACTCTGACTTTGACCCTAGGAAAATAAAGATTCAGTAAAGCAGTAATTAAATCCAGAATGAATCGCCACGAATGTGTTATTTTTCTAAAAGCATCGTTTTCCTTGAGAAAGCTAGCTCGTTGCTATCTGCAACCTGCCAAGTCACTTAGCTTTTTACTGTAAATGCAAACCATAAAAATTGTAAAACTATTTTAAAAATCCGCAAAAATAGAAAAATTAATAAAAACAGAACAACGGACTAAAGTGTAGTTCAAAAGTGAATAACTGAGTACATGGAAAAGAGAAACACAAACCCCGGTAGCTAAAAAGAAGCTAATGTTGCTAGCTGTAGGCGATCGTCAACTGCCTTTAAAATAGCTCGTCATTTCACAAATAAAATATGCAGCCAAAAACAGCGACTACGCGGTGTAAACTGTGACGCTAAAAGCGAAGCCATAGTCACAAAACTAGGTTTTAGACCACAAATAATATATTAACTATCCGTGGAAAAAATTGCTTGCTCACTTACCATGGTTGCTTGTCGACTGAATGTGACGTCACGTCATACGGCAACAACGCAGGGTACAAAAAAAGAGGGCGCCCATCCTGTCAGCCCACGTACATATTGAAATATTCATCAGTGTTAGCACTGCCAGCCCGGCTAGCTCAGTCGGTAGAGCATGAGACTCTTAATCTCAGGGTCGTGGGTTCGAGCCCCACGTTGGGTGTCGCATTTTTTTTTGAACGTCTGATTGATATAATAATAATAGCAATAAAATAACTTTTTCAAAACCCAATGATACAAGTTTGTCTAAGAATATTTGATATTATTTCTTGACATTTTGACGATTATGGCTTACGGATAATAAACTCCAAATCCAGTGTCCCAGGAAGCTAGAGTATCACAAAAGAGCATGTAAAATCATATTTTAAACGGAAATGTCAGCATTATACAAAGTATGTTTGATTCTATGCACCAGTTAGTTAAAATGTGGAAAATATTAAAGAGGAATGAAATCTTTTGCAATTGACTGTAATGCATTTTCTGTAGAGAACGAGTAAAACTTCAAGGTATTAACAAGTGTGTTCCTATTGGAGTGTGTGTGTGCGCGTGTGTGTGTCTTTCAGCCCTGCATATCAGATGAAGCCCTGCTCTCAGTAACTCTCCTGGTGCTGCCGTGTCTCAGAATGGAGCCTCAACAAAAGAATCTTTGTATGCCAGTCCGAGCCTCCGCTGTCCTACATGCATACATGCATTAGTGCATGGCCTGCTCTTTGCACAAACAGGAGCTGGCAGCACACAGGCACTGGTTCAAAGCTATTATTATCTGTGTAGGCACTGCTTCTCTGACTCCCTGTTAAGAATATTTTTGAGTTATTCTGTGTGAAAGAGTTTGTTTCCATAGTGAAAAGCAGATCTTTCAGAATTCAAATTATTTCAGGCCGTTTGTGCCCTGGTGTCAATGCTGAAAATTGTATCAAATTTTCTGCACTTGCAGGAAGAGAAAAGTTTGAGAAAAAGTCTGAAGTTGAATAAAAACAACAGGGATTCACATCGACAGCTTGTGTCTGCGGCCTACAAAGACAGGTGCTTAGCATTGTGCTTGAAATCTTTGTCGTCTTGTCTTATGCCTCCGTTGATTTCACAGACAAGTGTGTAATGGTTTTCACTCAAAACATCATGTCGTGTTGGAAATCGCCGCTCCTGAGAAAAAACAGATTTTGAGTTGAGAGATTCAGCTGCAGCAAAGAAGACTCAAGGACAGGGGCGTCCAAAGATGAGGAACGATTTTGTGCCAATTGAAGAACAGAGCAGGTTTGATGCAGTGCAAGAATTTGGTTGAAATTTTTGATCGTTTAAAAATGGAAGTAGTCAGACATTTTTATTTTTCATTAGACACATAACTTTGAAAAAACAAGAAGAAAAAAAAAGTCAGATGTATGTGGTGAAGTGATGCCACAAACATCTGGCTACTTTTAACAAAAGAATCAACCTTTGCCTTTTCAACTCTTCCTCCATTGTTGTTGACAGAATACTGAAAAAATAACACAAAATCTTACCAAGTAGGTCTGTTTAGTTTCTTGTGGCAACATCGTAGTACATCTGAAATCATTCAAAACTAATTCATAAGTAACTTTTTAGCAAGAATATAGTAGTTTGTTTAGAGTCAATAATTCCTTAGTATTGATGGAAAAGTTCTAGTTCCACAGGCAGATTATTTCACTTACAACATGGGAACATTTCTTGTCATAAATTAAATTATCTGCCAATGGAACTAGTACTTTTTCATCAATGTTAAGGAATTATTGACTTAAATCAAACTATTATATCTTGCTGAAAAGTTACTCATGAGTTAGCTTAGTTTTAAGTTTTCTACAAATTAAAGAAAAACCAAACAGAAAACTGTCTGTTGTTCACCCACATCTTGTTTTTACTGATTATCAATCAGTAACAATCCAACAAAACATAGAAATAACTTCACAACTCATTAAAAAAACAACTTCATATAACATTCACATGGAAGGATCAGAACATCATCAGCAACAGAAGAAAAAAAAACTAAGTTCATGAGAAAAGATTCTGGTGCAAAATCACTTTGTTCCTTTTTTTAATGACTCATTTCTTGTTATCTTTTTTTTATACAAACCTTGCATATAAGCCAGGCATTATCGCCCCTAACAGGCTGTAATAAGAACTAATTTTTTTGTTGTTGACCAGAACAACAAAGCTGATCTTAAAAGTTTGACACAACATGCCCCACCCCCTCAGAGAGATATTAAGACAATAAACTAATGATGCCCTATATCCATTCACAATGTATATTGAAATACTTGGGTAGATTTGAGGTATTTATTTTTTATTAAATGTCCGACGATCTGCTTTCGTTCTTTGGAAATTAGACATCAGCTCAAGTCTCAGCTGGAAAAGCAAAACGGCGGCGGCTGGAAAATGGTCACTTCAGCATCTTCACAGATGAGTGTTGGAGAAAGAAGACAACTGCGCCGCCAGCTCTTTCATGCGTCAACAAGTCATTTTCCATTTTTTCGCGGTCAGCTCTCCACTGACACATTAACAACCATCGGGGCCTTCTGTGGTTTTCTGCAATCAGAGCGAGGCCACTGGAAAAAAAACTTATTCTTGGAAAAAATAGATTGTGCAGGTTTTCAGATTTTATAAATAAACCTGAAGCACTTGGACAAAAGGTGATGTGAGGCAGGATAAAGGAGTTTTTGCACCTCAAATGGCTGCCAATGCTTTCACCGATTGCTCTAGTTACACAGGGATCCTAATAAAATGTCACAAAAATAAACCACAAACTGAAGCGGAGACAGATCCAAACATTAACTTTCTTACAGTTTTTGGTGGCATTTTGAGGAACTAAGAAAGTTGTTTTGTTCAAGCACTTAGGAATTATTATTCTTGTGATGCTTTTGGAGACGTTTGTCATCCATCTTTGGGGAGAAAAAACAAATCTGACCCAGAGCTCAAACCAAAGTTAAACAGGTTTTATTAACAATTACAGAAATGTGTTGGAGGATTGCCCGGTTCTTCTCGCTTAAAAATGCCAATAGACAAATTACTTATGTGCATTAAAATATCTGAACATAACATACTGTATTTGGCATCATTTTATTTCCTGAACATGAACCACGTTTTAAACAACAGACAAACCCAGGATGTTGCGTTTAGGTGTGAAGGAGCTCAGAAAACGACACTCTAGGCAGGCCTTTTTTTAATTTATCCCCATGGAAACTGGGTTCATCACCAGGGAACATTCCAGCACTCTGGTCAGAATGAAAGATTTCAGCAAACTGACACGGAGTCAAGTTCCTGAAAGGAAAACGGACGGGTATGGATTCGCTTGCACCTGCTGAGAGGAGGCTATGGGGGTTCAGTTAGCCCACGCCCGCCTCAGACTCTTCCTCTTCATTCTTCTGTATCTTTTTTTTTTTTTTTAAACACCTTATCTGTCCACGCTGGTCTCTGCCAGCCGGTTGTTCATGATGCCCAGGGCGCCCACCCCTCCTGAGAATCCGTTCTGATGCGAGCAGGAGCCGCCGGACTGCCGTGGGTGTCCGACCGCCATTTCCGACAGCTGCTTCTGCATGATGGCCAAGTTCACCTGCGGGGGAGGAGAAAACAGTCAGCAGGAGGAAGAGGGAATAAAAAAGAAAAAGTTAAAGTTTGCTTCCTATATTCAGAGGCTGCAACATCCTCCAGTTAAAGCTGCAGTATGTAACTTCTACAAAAATATGTTTGTTTTTTCCATGCTAAAACTGCCAGCAGGGACGTTGTGAGACAGGTAATCTCTGAGCTACTGTTAAGGTTGGAAAAAATTTAAACCAATCAGAGGTAGGAGGAGGGCCTTGGCACTGTCAATCAACCTAGTGTATGCTAACTTGTGCTAGTGGCGGAAAAACAACTTACAGTTACAGGGAAACCGTTTACCTGCCGTAATCGAGGGCTATGCTAACTAGCTAACTACTAGCGATAATGGCAGGCTACGTTATGGTGAGCCAAGTGTTGATTAGCAAAGAGCAAACAGGGAGGGTGTGAACATGAGAGTGATTGACAGCGCTAAGACCCTCCTCCTGGCTCTGATTGGTTGTTTCTGGCTGACTGCAGTTAAAACTGGCAGAGGAGCTGGATTTCCTAAGCTTATCTGTCCTGTTCTCACAGACGATATATAAAGTACACAGATCTTTCCTGTGCTTAGGTGCGACAATTTAACTAGACAGGAAGGTGATAAATGCTAAACAAGCATCAGCAGAGGCAACCAGAAGTTGCGGTTCAACAAGGCAACGTCTCCCAGTTCCACATAGAGAAGAGCAAGGCTCTCATTTCTTCCATACGATTATGTTTAACGAGGAGCCGGCAGGATGACCACATGGGGAAAGTCTTTGGATTGTATTCCACCTGACATTTACATTTTTTTGTATTTTTCATAAAAAGTATTGCAGGGAGCAGCGTGACATTTGTTGCAGACGCTTATGCTCTGCTTGAAATTTTAATAAAATAAAGGTGACCGAAGAAGATAACTTGACTTTTTCTTTCGTTTCTTGGATCTACTTGACTAGGTTAGATTAAATAAGGTATACAGGCATTGCTTACACTTTATTATAGTCTCATATACCTATGTTTATCTTATAAAATAATTTTCCAACAACTTTGCATAAAATTATATAAGTATTTGATAATGTTTTGTTAGAATTATAATTGTCCCTCTGCTCATCTATTTAAGGATCTACATATTCTTACTACCAATTTGTATTTTTATGGGATTTATGCAAGTCAAAAAGACTTGAGTGCTTCTTTTCCTAAATATCACACCAGCATAAGTTTTTTTTTCTCTGCTACAGGGGGAGCTAAGCTTTGGAGTGACTTTAGCACGTGGCAAAAGGCAAGCCGTCTGCAAACTAGCTTAGACGTTATTGAAAACGATACTTGATTAAAGAATTGTGATGAAAATTAAACTTCGTCCACATTTAAAACACTAAGAGTAGAGCAAACTGAACACACTCTTCCCCACCGGCATCATGTGGGAAGCTGGGCAGAGCTGATGGAGCTAAATAAAGGGGAATCCATTAGGCATCATGCAAACAATGCATCTGTTTGCATGATGTAAATAGATTGACAGAACGTTTCTCTGTCAATCTGTTTTTGGTCGCTACACGTTGCTTGAATAAACCACAGAGAAGAAGAACCAGCCAGCTTTTTATAACTCAACAGCAGCAAAGTATGACTCAAAATACAGCCTAAAAAATGTATGACACACTGTTTAGGTTTAGTATTTCTTTTGTAAAGTGTTGTGTTTGTATCTATCTTAAAAATAAAAAAGAAATACATTGATGTTTGAGGGTAGCAATGTAACAAAACATGAAAAAGGTCAGAGGTATGTATGTATGCATTTGGATGGCTCAAATACATTTAGCTGAATTACAACACGCTAAAGAAAGCAACACTTTGTATGTGAAAGTGCTCAGAGCACAATATCAGAGAAGGAAAATCACCTGAGTGCACAAACTTGTATTTCTTACATCCAAAGGACAAAATCTGTATTATTTTATTTGATGTAAGCATCGACTCTAATCAAAGGGTCTCCTGGTTTCACTGAGAATGTGGGAACATCTTATTTACTGCAATACATTATTTTTAAAGTACTGCCTTTCAAAAACAATGCTGAGCTTTGGAGTCAGAGTGACACTTAATTCACATTCAAAATATGAAAACAACTGTTTTTGGTAGGTGCATGTATTCAGACTGCAATAGTATCTCAGGAAGGAAGTGGAAATTGATCTTTTCACAGATTATCTGTCTCATGTTGTACTGACATGACTGGGTGACAGTTTTAACATATGTAAAAAAATGTTTTTATAAAAGACACTGCAGCTTTAAGTTTTTTTTAAGCCTAAGATTAGTTAAATAAGATATTAAGATATTAAAAGTGATACTTGTATCTCTCAGTATCAAGGAATTATGCTAAAGAACAACAACATTTGCGTTAGGTCTAGTCAGAAAACAAAGGTGTTGGACCAAAAATGTCTCTGAATGCTAACGCCGCTTTGAGTCATCGCTGCTCTCACTAATGACTTTTTGAAAATCAATATGCCGCAAATTGTGCTCGGTAGACGAGTTGGTGGTGCACTGAGTGCGTTTTAATTGAGTCTATTCACACGGTTTAAAACAATATAATAAGATAAAACATAATAAGAGAAACAACAGCCTTAATGAGACCAGATTTGTTTCTGTGTGGGAGGTGGGCTGATGTGAGCAGGCTCTAATCCCTTCCCGGTAAGCGAGGTTGTTGTTCATCAGAGCCTGCTGTTTCTCTGTAGTTCAAATTAAAGCTGCAGTGACCTTCAAGCATTAACTCATATTCCACGAGAAAAAGAGATTTGTTTTGTTTTAGAGGTAAAACTTAAATTAGAAATGAACTAGATAGGAGAAATTCAGCTAAAATGCTAACAACAGACATCCTATCTTTCTTCCACCCCTTCCACATTAGCAAACAGCTATTTTTCCAAAAAATTCCCCACTATGTTACAATATGCAATGCAGTTTTGGTGATGCTCAGTTTGTGACTTTATGCCAGAGTGTGGTAGAGTTATATAAATAGTCAAAGCACACCAAAAGGTCCAGCTGTGAATACCTGAAATAAAACAAAGGGAAAGTTTTGGATTTGGATGATGTGAGCTTAAGAGACCTCCATCCTCAAAACCCCTTCAATATAGCTAGCACATTTGCGGTTAAATATTTGCAGACTCACATATTCTTCTGTGGAACATAGCTCCAAACTAGTTGCGGAAATTTGCTGCCGCCTAGTGGTGAATTTTGTTCAACAGCATTTCAAAAATGTTTGAAGGAAAATTCAGCTGGGGAAATAGAAATACCAGCAAAATGCTACTTGACATGTTATTGGCTAGTGTTTGCAAAGCAGCCAATCCAGAAGTCCTATTTATTTTTTTGCCACTGACTGGCTGTACCCTCAAGAAAGTAAGGAAGACCTTAGATGTTAGCTTAAACACTAAAATGGTTTACACTACGCAATAATGCAAATTAAGATACATTTAGTATTTTAACTATTAATAGAGACAGAAAAACTTTTAGAGAAGGTCTTAATTATTTAGCTTTTCATGGGCAGCTGTGGTTCTTAGTCACCTTTGAAACTACCCAGGTTCCACTGTTCAAACCTGCCACATATCTGACTTAATTAGCGTTATTCCATTAAAAGCTCTAAATCCAAGACCGGATGTGAGGCAACGTAAGTTGTTTCTGACATAAAGTTTTCACCTTGTTGGCAGCCAAGAAGTCCCTCATGGAGATCATCTCCCCAGACATCCTGCGGCCCGGGTCGGTCTCGCTCTCGTTGATGGCGTCCGTCTCAATGGAAGGGTCCCTGCGGGCACGGAGATGTCCCGGGGCCACCACGTTCCGGCGAGGGTGCCGGTGCGGGTGAGGGCCCCTCCTAGGGAAGCAGCAGTGGCAAGAGGCTTCCAACCTCCTGAGCAGCCAATTGAGGATCTGCTTGATGACGATGGAGATGACGTTGAAGAGGGAGTAGATGCAGCAGACGCCGGTGAGGATGAAGAAGAAGTTTCCGACCCGGTACGCAGCCGTGACGTGACCCTCGTAGGAGATCCTCTGGCTGCTGACCATATCCCCGAACCCAATGGTGCTGAAGGCCACAAAGCAGAAGTAGAGCGAGTCCAAGTAGCCCCAGCCTTCAGCTGCCGAGTACATTAGGGAGGCGCAACAGGACACCAAGATTGCCGCCGCCCCGAGGATGAACATGACGCAGTAAACCGAGGGTTTCCAGCCGGCGAGCTCCTCACGCTTTCCTACTGCGCCTGCCTCGGCTCCGCCTGCCTTCTCGCCCTCAGACGCCCGGCGTCCATTCTGTGGCAGCACGGCCTTGTTGCGGCGCCGTTCATGGAAGGACTTGAGGACAAAGGCGATGACGGTGATGACACGCTCCAGAAAGAGGTTGAAGAAGAGGATGGTGGCGGCACAGCCCAGCAGTCCGTAAAACATCAGGAAGATTTTTCCTCCAATGGTGGCGGGAGTGGTCATCCCAAACCCTGGCAAACACACAAAGACATTTAAGAGTGAGTGCTGCTCCAGACTACAAGGGTTGTGCAGCTATCAATGAGACAAGGGGAGGTAAACATTAGGGGTGGTAGATTAATTTGAGTCTCTTTCTCCACAGAATACATAAAAGACTAGAGAGAGGGAGAGTAGGACAAAGAGCATTACTGTCTCTAGACAAACACAACTTCTAAAGAAAACCTCCATTTTCATTCATGCACATGGTCTTGCAAATGAATCACTGCACTCCTAGGAATTGATTACTTGCATATAACAGAGGAGAGCCATAGCCGCCTCCTGTTGCTTTATCATTCGAACTAAGCATAAAATCTCTTGGCAATGAAAACAATTACCCAGTTACAATTAAATGTCCTCCAAGTTTTAAATTGGATGCTTACCTCCACCGGGTTGCCATTCTTTCTTAATGATTCTGATGAGAACCTAATGTGATCAAGTCAAAGCTCGTCTCTTTAATACTTAGTGGGATTACAGTTTTCTGGGACTTGTTTGGACTGTTTGGCAAATAAAAATATTTGTTTCAGATTTACGGTACTTTAGCAAGTTTTTGCTAAAACATTATGTCACACATCCACAATGAAACTCCTTTTTCACCCTAGAACTGAAGGTGGATTACTGCAGTGCATTCTGGGATTGATAGTTTTTTCTACCCTCTCTCTTTGGTCCCTGGAGGTAGTTCAGTTCGTTATTACTAGATCCCAACAAGATCCAATGCATCAAAGCATGTTCAGGTGTTAGAATGGCCCACTTAAATTCCAGACTGATTTTAAATTTTAGTCTTTAAAGTTGAAGCCAAACAATAAGCTCAACCCAAGTGAGTTTGAACTTCATCACAAAGAATGGGCAAAAATATTCAGCTAAAGACCTTTAGCTCCAGTTAAATTGACAGATGGCTCTACAAAGTATTTACTAAGCTATAGAGTACACACTGAAATGTATTACCAAGAAGCTGTATGTCATATGATTGAGTACTTTTTACAGCTTTTGCCATCTAGCACCTTTGGTGACGTCAACAGGTACAGAAGTGGTGAATGCATGTGACCCACAAGACTTTTTCAGATGGAAAAAGGGAAGTTAAATGTTGTGACCTTTTTTTTTCTTTTTCTCAGCGTCGAGACGGAAAACAAAAGCTTCAGCCTGACTAATTGGCTGCGCTGCACGCTGGCTTCTTGGGGAGCATTTGATTGCCTCTTCATTCAAATTGGTTGTCAAGGTGCTAATTGAACCAGAACTCTCTCCCAAACACGACAATAAAGCCAAATGAGCTGGATTTTATGGCTTTGTTTTTCTTCTCTTTGTGTTTTAGGATATCATTTACATGAATGTCACAAGCTATTTGACCCATTTAAGATACGGTTATGGTGATAATAATATTGCAGTTAGACAGGCGTGAAAGGAACTGCATTATGACACGAGTTAAGATGAAACTAGACAGTGTCGGTGATGGTTTCTGAGTTATGCTGCTAATGCCCCAACATTCATACCAAAGATTAACCATGCAGCTCGTTTTAACTCTTGTATTTCTCGGGCAGCTATAGATTATTTAAAGAAAAATATCAATAGCCATATAATAGACTTCCATGTAGCCACTAAGGTCATGAGCTGCTTGAAAACAATAAATGCATAATCCTTAAAAACATTTAGCCCCTCTTGAGAGAACTAGGAAAGAGCAAATTTGAAAAATAATTTTTCTAAATCTAATGCATAGTAAGTAGCCCATTGAGCTCCTATTAGTGTAGCATTGGTTATTTGCATGAGAAATAAATAAAAAACATCTTAGATTTTTACACATATTAAAATGTCACTACACTGAAACTTGAAGGGGACAGTATTGTTTGTTTTCCAGGCATTTTAAAGTGTTATCAAAACTATCTTGCCTTCTGTTATAAAAATATTACATATTTCAAATATGACTTAAAATACATTTTAATTCCTGATTTAATGCCTTGATATTGGGCCTCTGTCCCTTTAAAAACTGTCTCTTTCTGAAACAGCCTTCAGGAAGCCATCACAACATGGCTCCACTATTAACCCTTTAACAATATTTTTACCAGCGTTGCACACAGAAGTAGCTCCTATAATGAGCTCAGCTGACAGCAAACACCTGGTGGAACTGCGCTAATTGCTGCTGGCTAGTCTGAAGGAGCTGAGTGGGCAGGGCTGCTAGATGAGGAAATAACATTAGAACAAGCTGTAAATCTTAAGAATTTAATTTTAATAATGGAGTTTATACTGCTGCATGTGTTCCACAGTCTACACATCTTTACCATGTTCTTATTGTACAGGTCATTGTAAACAACCAGATAACACTTTGGAAAAGATCAACAGTGTTTTAGTTCTTTAAAACTATGTTTAGTATTCTCACAGGGAATCTTTCAGAGTAAGATGAAAGACAAAATGGTTACTTTCTGTGTGTTTATTTTAGAATAATAACTTGATTAGATCGCCTGTGGAGGAAAGAAAACAGCAGTGCCTTAGATCCTTGTGGTCTGACTCATCACCTTTGTTTACCATGTTCTCAAAAAGCCCTTGCTGTTATTTTAATCTGCAACAAAAACAGAAGTCGAAAATATCAGAGTAAATAGACTTGTAATAAGTTGCCGTTGCAGCAATAACCTCTGCACAGCTAATCACTTTCCTGTTTCATGCTTGCGACTTTCACAGACCGACGTGTTGGTTGTAAGGTTGGAAATGAAAAAAACAAATTCTAACAATAGATGTGATTCAAATCCGAATATTGAAATGGAGCCGTGAAAGTGGATGCTCACGACAAAGACATGGTGTGCTTTTTAGTCGGCGCAGTCTCGCTCCAATATTTATAATCCACTGCAAACAAGTTCTGTGGAGTCCCGAGCCGCATTGTTATATCACCATCTGAAGTTGAAAACAGGAAAGAAAAGGTCAAAACAACAAACTCAGGCTGAATGTTTGCTGATGAGGCCGACGCAACTGAAAGCTTCCAGTCTTAACTTACGGTAACTTCGTTACTTTATTTTTTATTTTTTACACAGAGGAATTAATCTACCGGCAAATTTGTAGATGCATCCCAGCTTAAGATGCCTGAGGACCATTTGTGGTCCTTACTAACAGTGGAATTTTCATCTTCATAGGATTTTCAGAAGATTGGCAAAATACATGGCTTTTATGTTCGTTTTTTTATTTTTATTTTCTAGAGAATCCATGGACTGAGCCTCATGGAAATGGGTTCTGGTCCCCTGTATGTCCTGCTGGTCGTCATTTGAAATGGCCTGCAGGAGACAACGGGTGGATGGGTTCCGTATCACCCCAACTAAATTGGCAGCGAACGGGGATAACATTGTTTCCAAACCAGATATAATTCTCCATTAAAATGTGGAAAGGTAGAGAGGAAATGCACAGGCATTAAGAGATGCACTAATGATACCGTCACAATGCTGCACTCTGCTGCTCTACAGCACATCAGCCTGTCATGATGCATGCAGTGCTTTTATAGAGGATCCAATATTACAGTTTATTTTGAAAAGGATTTATCAAAATATTAAAGTGAGAATGGTAACTGGGATAAAGAGTAGACGAAGGAACAATGAATAAAAGATAAAATTGACTATTCTGCCGTCACATACCGAGCGCCTCATTAATTCCCCGTCTTTACCCCTTGGACATACACAAGCATTTTGTTCTGTGTTCACATCTTTTTACTATTTTTTTTAAACTGAGAATTTAATGTTAATGCTTCATACATTTCCTTGTGTATTCCCAAGGCACTTTCAGATTTTGTCACATTAAAACCTCAAATTTAAACTTATTTTTGCTGGGATTTTGTGTGGTTAGAACATGCATTATCAGAAGTAAAAGCAGCCCAGATAAAGCATGTGGCAGCTAGTGGTGCACAGATTGCAGTTTTCCGATATGATGATATATCAGTATATCAGCTTTGGATAAATACCGATATTTACCCAAAACTTGTAGAAAGGACTGCTGGTGAGGTTTTTTTTCTCTGCTGTTAACCGCTCTCTTGTTTTCCCTTCTGTCAACCATGAACGTATCGTAATGGTCGGCATGGCGGTTCTTCAGATGGTCAATTAGGTTCAAAGCGTTGTAGGACTTTGCTGTCTCTCCTCCTCCTATCACTGATGCTGAGCAATCGTTGCAAATAGTGGTTCTGCTATCCGTTTCCGACACATTAAAAAACTTTCACACCACTGACATTTTCACTTGGTCCTGCTCTCCCGCCATGATCAGATTAGTTTGGCGTCATGACGTCATGCTGTGCTGCAGGTATCTTGTCACTGGTTTGTTACGTAAAAACCACGCCTTGCAATGGTCAATTATTTTGACCTGAATGGCCAATATCTGGTATTAAATTTTACAGCTAACATCAACCGATACCAATACCATGCCGATAATATCGTAGTAAATGCGATGCCTTTTAAAATGTACTGTAAGCCAAATTTGAACAAATTTGGACTTTTTGCATACATTCAAAACCCAACGTGTGGCAGAAAACTAGATGCTTTTTTGAACCCTAACCCTGAATAAAGGACTAATCATGACGAAAACCAAGGCCTGCAACATTTTGGGCCACATGCAAGACATATTTGCACATCCTTCTCGGCTGTTTCCTGATGCGAATACATGGCAAACCTTTCCGATGGGCTGTAAAGGCAACGCATGACAGGTTTGAGGGCTTAACCAATGAACTCGCCAAAGAATGATTGGTTCACACCGGGAGACACAACATGCCTCTGAAGAGATTGTGATAACTTTGTCCATCATGGATTTCTCCCTCATACACGCCTTGAGCCTGCTATTGGTCAGAGGTCCTGCCCCACCGTCTGGCGCTGACCGCAAATTTGTTCCAATCATGACACAGGAGCGAAATGGAGACACAAATCTGAGGAGATCTGAAGGACTTCAGCGCTTTGTCTCCATCTCACATCGACACCAGCGAACCCAGGACTCTGAGGGAGGCTGACGGTTCTGAGAATTTGACACAAATACGTCATTTTTCCATTCCTTTGATCGCTGCTACTGAGATATTGAAGGGGATTTCATGGACAGAACTTTTTCTTTTCTTCATTTTGAATTCAGGCTGAAATTTAGTCCATGGGATAAGTGACGGTGTTTGTAAAAAGAGCAGACAGCAAATATTTCTTCACACATACTGGTTTAAAGAAGTAAAACGAGCTACTCCTTCTTCACCAAAGTGCCAAAAAAAAACTGCCTTCAACCTGCAGTATTTTTTTTATAAAGTGTGACCAAATCAAATTTTACTTTTTTTAATCAAAGTTGCATAATTTGGATGGAAATCAGAAACACATTCTCCAACAAGACCTTTCTCTCTTTTTCGCTGCATCTATTTTTGTAAAGCTTAACTCTGTTCAACACAAAAGTTGCTTCTGGTTTCATCTTCTTCACTTAGACTTTGTTGCCAAGCAATGCGGCTAAATGCAGTTCAGACTAATTCTCATTCTGCGTCCATTTAACTTCATGCAGTAAAGACGACTGATGGTGTGTCTCATACTGAAGCACACTGATGATATTACAAAAACAAAAGAAAAAAAAAGAAATTGGTCCGTTCTTTTTCTTTAAACTATAAATGTTTCATTCAGTTTCCCTTCCAGTCTATACAGTCCACACCCAGAACTCTGAATACAAACGCTTCCATACTTCTGTACATGTGCACTTATTTATAGATCTTTGTGGTTGTCAATTACTGACTGTAATATTCAAAGAGAAGATTTAATAAGCTGTTGACTCGTTTATTCTGCGGCTGTCTTTGAGCCACATTCCTCTTTTCTCGTAACCTGAGAAATTTCCACAAATCTCTCGATGGCAAACAGTCGCGCAGATCGTTCCTGTTTTCAGGGCTGTTTGGGTCCATCTGAACCACAAATCCGAACCACAGATCCTTCTATATTTAGACACAAGTCTTTCAGATTTACATGTCGTTTAGCTGCCGGGGTGATAACACCCCTACAATAAGCACTGGTGATGGTACTTATTGTCCACTGTTGCTGTGTGCTGAGGAGAGATAGCGCTCTGCATCGGAGGCCGATTCTTATCTGTCCCTGGAGACTTGAGCAACACGTTTTGTGAAAATAAAATGAAAGAAAAGCTATTTTGTGGAGAGCGCATTGAAAAACTTTAATTTTGTGAATTCGGTTTTTTCAATGTCAGGCTTTTCTTTTTTTTTTTGTCCAAAGCTTGAAAGAATGAGCAACGAGTTTTTTTGTGATACAAAATAACCAAACTGCTTTATAAATCTCAGATTCAGAAATACTTTACTAATCAGATAAGGAATTTAAATGTTATTGTAACTTATTATGTTATTGTTAAATGTTTTGACATGCTGATTCCTGAAGGATCTCCTGTATCCGTCTGTACTACAGCGACTCTTGAAGAATCCTCTGACTGAATGCAACTATCTTACTGAGCCGGAAAATCTGAAAAGTGCGGTGTCATTTTGCAGCTTCAAGCGGTTTTCCAATATTTCTTCCATGTTCCCATCAACCAGGCTGAGAAAAGCCTCCCCATACTATGATGCTGCCACCACCATGTCACGGGATGGAGACTGTTAGAACAGAAGCAGATTCGGTCTTTGCACTTTGGTTTCTGCATATGAATTACATCTAAACTTAATCTGATGTTCCCTCTGCTTTTCAACGTCAAACCTGATACTTGAATCATTTTAATCTAACGGATGTATTTCTACAATGTTATGGTAATGAGTGTATTATTTAAAAGCTTTCCACTATTAATGTTTTCTAATCCAGAAATCATTTTGTGGGTAGTAATTGTTCTGTTGTTGCATAAAGTAATAAACAACAAAAGAACAAAGGCCCATCAAATTATACTGTATATATCTTCCTGTGTGTTATTTGTCAATTGCTAAAAAAAAAAGATTCAGAAGAATCCTTCCATTCCTATAATATGGCAGAGAGTTTATAAATGTGTAAACAGAATTCAAACTACAACTTTTTTTCCCCTAAAATTTATAGCTTTTAACTATTTCTCCCCTGTGCCTACATGGAAAACATTGCTTTTCTGGGTTGGGGGGAGATTTTAAATGGTTCCACAGTGAAAATGTTGCCCTCTCATTCTAATGTGGACAGTAAAAACACATAAAAAAAACCTCTTATATATTAGCCCAACATCTAACATGATCTATAACCCTAAACGAGTCATACTTAACAACAATCGCATATTATCTACTCAGCATCGCATTACTTCTGGTTTGGGGGGAGTAAATATAATGCTGTGGGACGTTCTCTGCGTTTCCATGTGGATGAAAAGATTTCTGGAAATGGATCTGTGTGGAATCGGGTGTTTTTGAAATCTGTTTTAGAAAATAAATAAATAAATAAATACATTCCCTTGTGGAAGGTGCCGGCGGGAGGAGGGTGAATCTTTCTTTACAAGGTATCAATTATTCATCAGAGAACATTAGATTGAGCGAAGTTGGACAAGAAAAATCAGTAAAACTGCAGTTTCTAACAACTGTTATTGCGAATTACTGAAGTTAGCATTGGCTAACTGTAACAGAAATGTCTACATATGTCATTTCTACATTGTAAATTTTTAGAACTAGTGTGAAAGCGGGCCACAGCATATTTACTGTACTGTGGCAGAAAAAGTTAAAAGGTAAAAAAGAAAGAATATGGAAGCAGTTTTGTTATAGAGTTAGCTTTCCTGTTAGCTAATGCTCCTCTTTATAGCTACAGTTTTAAAGTCAGTTATTATTACTGTAGCAGTCTGAGGGTAGGTTATAATGCTCTTAATGTTTCCATAAAACACATTTTAAAAACATTTATTTTAAGCTTTCAACACCAAACTATATGCTACGAAGCTAATGCTAACAGGCAGAGTACATCCTCAGATACCAGTCTGACATCTGTAGGTCTGAACTTTATGTAACTTGTTCAATGTACATAACATATAAAAACAATAATTTTATGAAAACATGATGACATTATTATGTTTATTTAAGGGTGCGAGAATGTTTTTGACAGTTTAATCTGCAGGAACGTAATCTGGTCTGTCACAGTCACCCTATCAGCCAGATATCAGATTCAGAAATGCTGAAGGTACAGCAGGCATTTGAAAAATAAACATTCGATACCAGTGCTGGATCAGATCAGCCCCATCTCTGCTGAGACCAAATTCCCACTTATTGCCTTATATTAAGCCCTGGAAACCTCGCAGTAGGAGAAGCAGTGTGTTTACCAAAAGAAAAAGAAAATTCCAGAACTTCGGTCGAGACCAATGCGAGAGCTACCAACGTAAGCAAACCAGAATATCCTCTGGTTTACAGCCAAAATTATAATTAATTATGACTGATATTGTTATTTTCTGACTAATTTGACAGCTTGATAAATAGTCAAGAAGCTTCAGAGCTGCTAATTTATGTCAGATTAATTGTTAATCATTGAATTACTCTTGCATGTTTTAATATTTTTGCTGCATTTAATGACAAAATAATTCATTTATGAAACTGCCTTTTTATTTCCAAGTCATTCTCAGCTGTGCCAGGCTTGGTCCTCCCCAGTAATGTGAAGAGACAAGTGAAAAAATACATTTGCAGCACAGTGTCAATGAATGAATGACATGGCTCTCTGCTCTGGGAGGCACAGCAAGTGGGGGTGGCACAAGATCTCCACAACATTTAAAAGTGAGTATTTCATCATGCCAACAGCAAATCTGTATCAGGAAATGTAAATAACGAGAAACAAACTATAACACACTCGGCAACCAATTAAAGGATTATTTTATTGTTTTTGAACGAGTCTGTGCTGCATCTTATGATAGCTAACTAACTGAACTTCAGCTGAGTCATTTTTAGACCCGTCACGACAATACATTTTGCTGGACGATAAGTTATTGCGATAAATTATAATATTGTTATTTTGAGACCATTCTCAAGTAATGTAATATCTAAAATAAATAAACAGAACAGCAAAAAAAACAACAAATAAAAAAATGTATGACGTTTCTGTAAACAAAATTGTTCCTAAAAAAAGACTAGTTGAGACCAAAGCACCATGACTGAAGAGTTGAGAGAGAGAGAGAGAGAGAAAGAGAGAGAGAGGGGGTTAATCATTAAAAGTATCAAATCATCATTAATCATTAAAGTATAAAGTATGCTTATTGCGATATGTCTAGATCTGGTGAAAATGCTGTTGCCTGTGCAGTTCTGAAGGAATACGAACAGATTTTCCTCTGTGCTTCTCTGTTGGCTCAATCCATGAACAGAAACCAGAGAGAGAGAAAATATAACTTTTTTTTTTTTTTTTTACATATTTACATTTTGGATTTAGAGGCACATTCACAGTTGGGATAAGTTTGTAGTGATGTTTGCAGAAAAAGAAAAAAAAAGTGAACAAAAAACAAAAAACTAAACATTGACCCAAAAAGACGGTTCGGTCAACGCGCTCGACCTGAAACCACCAGGTCGGTCGGTGCTGCCAAATCTCACCAATCGTCGACACCACGGTCCCGACGAAGTAAAACGCTCCCGTGAAGTCCCACCGGGGTCTGACCGTGTCCACGCGGATGCCCGCCACGTTCGCCTCCTCGTAGGTCCTCAGGAAGTTGCGCAGGTCCCTCCTGCTCAGGTTGTGCTTCTGGGAGAAGAGCTCGAACCTCTGCGCCCAGCGCGCCTTCGCCTCCCGCTCCTTGGGCAGCTCCAGCGCCGAGAACACGGCGGCGCCGCACAGCAGGTAGAGGACGATGAAGAGCGCCAGCAGCAGGAACCGCGCGTTGTCCTCGTTGATGGGGCCGGAGGAGCCGCAGCAGCAGCCGCTCCTGCAGGCCATTATGTTGCCGTTGTCACCGCGGCGAAGGAGCAGCAGCGGCGGCGGCGGCGGCGGCGGCTGTGGGGGACCGTACGCGCTCCACGGAGGAGACGGGAAAGTCCATCTTCGCGAACTTTCATTGCGTTTCTGGCAACAACCAGTTGAAAAAAAAAAAAAAAAAAGTCAAACAAGCGAGATGTTTGAAGCAGTTCCAGAGGCTCGAGCTTATCAGATTGAGAAAATGTTAGAAAACAGGAGAGAATCAACCTGTAGATGCAGCGCGTCGTGCTGATATGCTCTTTTTTCTTCTTTTTTCCTCTTTTTTTACTGACGCGTCTCCAGAACAGTCCCCGCCCCGGAGCGCGTCTTTTACGCACCAGAGTCTGATCACCTACTGCTCAGCTGGCGCGCGCGCGAGAGAAAGAGACGAACGCGACACCTCCGTCATGTTCGACCTGATCCAAACTTTTGGAGGTTTGATTGCGACGTTATAGAGAATGTTTGGGGGATCAATAACACTTGACCTTTGCGGGGCTCCGATGGGGGGGATGGAAGGGCGGCACGCGCCTGCCGCGTCTTCACCCCGGGACCGCGTGAGCAAATGTCACCGCGGAAATAAATTATTCAGGATCAGAGAGAGGCACCCAAAGAGCTATTTCTGGAAACATGGAGGATTTGACTAAACAGCCAGGAGCCAACGGACTTATGGATGACAGGTTCTACATCAGGATATGGACTGAAATTTAAAGCCCTTAAGTTGTTGGAGTTAGTTGTAACACTGCAAAAACACAAAATCGTACCAAATTATTTTGGTTTAGTTTCTTCTGGAAATATCTTTATAAGACTAAACTAACTTATAAGTAACTTTTCAGCAAAAATAGAAGACAATCATTTCTTAATTTTGATGAAAAAACACTCATTTGACTTATAAAATAGGAAAAATTATATGTTAAATAATCTTTTTTTAATAAATATTGACTCAAAACAAGCTGAAAAGTTATTTGTAAGTTCATTTTGTCTTATTTCAAGTGTACTAAGATATTAGCATGAGAAACTAGACCAAAAATACCCAGTAAGATTTTGTGCTTTGAAGTGAATAACAAAAAGTTATTGCCAAATTACGTTTTCCCTATCTTGTGAAATCAACCTAAATGTCAGTGTATTTTTTTTTTTCTTTTTCTTTTTTAAGGCATATTATTGACCAACACAAAGTAAGAAAGTTGTGACCTGGAAACAAAAATAAAACTCGGTTTTCGTTCAAAAATAACTTTTGCTTAGAGATAAAAACCTTAAACTTGTAGCGTGGATTTGTGTTTATCTCTTCTGGTTCGGAGATCGTCAGTTTTCAGGTTTTACCACATTTTCTAAGCAGGATGTTGGTTTGGACTTTAATTATTACAACTGAATGTGCTTCAATCCAAATTATTGTTTGGTTTCGTAATAAAAAAGAGGCATGAAAACGTACATATTCCTTCTACTTTACAAGTATGAGACGCTTTGTGTTGTTCTGTCACATAAATTCCCAGCAAAATTCGTCAAAGGTTGTGGTTCTGACGTGGAAAAAAACAGGAAGAAGAACAAGGATTAGAAATTCTGTTGAATATGAATCGAAACAATCAAAATCTGTTTAAAATTTCCAGTGGAAAAATTTTTTTTTTCTTGTAATTCCAGATTTATAAAAACAGATTTGTATTTGTTTAATGCATATGAATGCTTGTTGAGATAGGCGAATCAACAGACGATCCAAAGGCTCATCGCTTATGCCAGCAATGTGTCCGTTTCCATGACACTCTGGGATATTAAGACGTTTTGCAACCATGGCGACAGGTGTGTTGTATCTTTGCCTTCATTTGACTTTTACACATGGCTTTAGATGAAATCTAAGTAGATGGGATGGCATCAGTGCGGCTGAATTGAAATTGGCTGTGTAACCCCGGCAAGGTCAGCGGCTTCTTTTCTCCAAACTCTGGAAGAAGGCACTTTGCATCATTTCACTCCTGTTTACAAGCACCATAATTAAGCCCATGCTCTCATTTTTCCTCTCACACACACCCACGCACACACACACACACACACACACACACACACACACACACACACACACACACACACACACACACACACACACACACCAGCAGGGCTCTTGGGTCTTTGAGTTTCCACACAAAGTGAAACATCCTCAAGTGACGTTTCCAGCTTCTCCAGCATAATTGTTGCGCTTATTGTGACCTTTGAATTCCCATCGGATAAAACACTGTGTTTTTTGTTTTGTTTAGTTTTTTTATGAAGAGTCAGGTCAATAGGTCAGAGGAGTTTGAAAAACGCACATCCCAAAGGACGAGGCCTGTTTCGCTGTAGAGTCGGATTACATAGAAAAAATACTAAACAACCGAGGCACACGCTGGACTGATAAAAAAAACATCTTGTTGTTTACTGAATGAACCCAAACGTTAACAAATGTCTTATCTGACTAATCCATTTATTGGTTTGCTACATATTCAAGTCAGGTCCTTGTACAGTAAGAAATGTTTTCAGCCAAACCTACTCCACTCTTTCGGCAAAGTAAATCCATTTATGTAGTTTAAATTTCTCTTTCTGGTTCGATTAGATCAGGGGGTTTGGCAAATTTTAATTAGTAGGTAATCTGTAACTTTCATTTTAATTTTTGTAAAAAAATATGATGTGACATGGCATTATTCTTCTAACATAGCATCCTAGAAAGGCAGATATTTGTTGAACAATCAGAAGAAAATAGATACTTGTGTATGTTTGATTGAGTCTTTGGTCAGAGAAATAATTTAACGTTTATATGAAGATGCAGACAAGAATGGATGAGGAACCACGACCATCTTGCAGTTACCGAAAGCGACAAGGATGGGAAAGAAGAAACTGCTACATGACTGGAGCAAAAAGTGCCACCTTCAGGTCGCCATGACAACCATTGTCTGATTTCTAAATCTAAAAGCCTGTGAGACAACAAAGGGTGTTTTCTGACCTACTGTAACAAATGTAAACATGTAGAGTTTGCTGAATTCTAACAGGGATTTAACTGAAAATACTAACACTCTCTCTCTGTCTCTCTAAATGTTAGAGGTTTTGTTCTACTGGCAAAACAAAATTACAGCAGCAGTGGGGGAGCCATTGAAAACGGTACTGGTAATTTTGTCAAAAACATTTACTTCTCCCCACTGAACCACTGTACTCAAACTAAAAGGTTATTTTCTTTTTTTCTTTACTCAAACTAAAAGGTTATTTTCTTTATTCTATCTTTTTTTTATTTTAGCGAGTTTTTGCCGTAGAAGTTTCTATTGTGGACTTTTGTTACCCATCTTGACCAGCCAGGTCAGAACATGTTGAAACCATTATATGTAGTGTGAGTTTAAAACAAACCAAACCAACTCCATGTGCAACCACTGGAAGAAAAGATTTACCACAGAGAACCAGTTTGACCAACCATAGAAGTATGTGTTGACCCGACCAAAAGCCATTAAAAAAAAGGTCTGACAAAAATGCCGACTTGTTTCTGAGGTATCTCAGAAAACAGAATTGAAAGTTTCACAAAATGTTAAGCTTGAAATATGCGTCATGCGTTATTAAAACCTTTAATATAAAGCGGTGGTTCAGGATTTATTTGTAATATGTTTATAATATTTCGGCCTTTTACGCCACTTTACTTTTCTGTCAGGTAGTTGTACCAGACAGAAATTAATTACATAAGGTGTCGCCGCATTCTTAAGTCTGAAATGTATGTATCTAAAATGAAAGCCTTAAAATGTCTTAAATACATTTTAAACATTATGTTGGTCTTTAATACATATGTTAATCACAGGTCTCAAATATTGTTTTGACAACAGAATCTCCTAATCACTAATATTTAATCCAATTTCTTTTCTTGCAGGTCTTTATGGTCAGGAAAACGTTTAAGTCGCACTCTTCATTGTGTCCTCAAAATTGTTGAGGCTACCATTGCTAGCTGCCAAGCTCTCTTGCTAGCAAGTGTATGTTAGCAGCTAGCTAGCTAGCCTTTTTGTGCCCATAAATACAAATTTATGGCTAGTTGGCTGAATGAAGTCTGTCCATTTCTGTGAAGATGTACATGTTAAATTCCATTTATAATGGTCTTAAAAGTCTTAAGTTTGAGTTGATGAAACCTGCAGAAATCCTTTGTTTTATTACACTCATAATAGCGTTAGCATGAACCACTGTGTTATTTTTGTGCTTCCAGCTGTTGATCTTCCTTGACCTAGCTATTAGCTAGCTATTAGCTAGGTCAAGCAAAACTAATGACTCTGAGCAAAACTAATCTGTATTTTTGCTAATTGAAGACTAAGTTATGAACTACATAACTTTCACTGAAACCATACTTTGTTTAGTTATATACATTTGGCTACAAGTAGAGAAAGGTCACAGAATAAAACATGAAATAGAAAAAAAGCCTTACTTGTCATAAAAATTTGTAATACATAAACCACCAAGTAGAAAAAGGTGTGAAATATCCTGAGTCACTGAAACTAAAATGTCTCCCGATTCTTCAGCCTTTCAGTTTGCAATTGTAAAATGGAAGTAGGTAATTTTATGTTTAAATATATAAACCTGCTTTGAGTGGAGTAGCTCGATTCTACACAAAGCAGTCATATTTGTTTTAGTCAGCTCACTTTCTCTGCTCTTTCAAAGTGCGCTGATGTTTTAAGGAGCAACATTTTTCCTTAAGTTGAATATTTATTTTGAGTACAGATTCCACTGTTTTTTTTTATCAAAGATAGAAAAAAAAGATATATGCTGAGCTTTGACAATTATTAAACATACTAATAATAATTAAACACAAAATCTGCATCAGTCAAATGAGACATTAAACTACTCATCTTGCCATTGCACCTTGGACGGTCTGATGACTTTACAGGTGAGTAAATGTGTTTTTCTGAGTGGACAAAAAACAGAGCAATTGAAATCTTATTTCATTTCAGCTAAATCACCAGATTAAATTTAATTTTGGTGAATACAGTTGCAGTGCACGTCTCCCACTATGAGTCTTAAAGGGAAGGGAGATATCCATCCTTGCAGCGCAGGGTAACCATAGTAACAAGGAACTAGGTTACAAAGGACTGTATGCAAACAAGAGTAAAGTAATGCTCAAAGGTGTCAGAGCAGCTAATATTCCGTCAGGAACACGATCATGACAAGTTCTTTATCTTCTTTGTGTGGTTTTCTTTTCTTTCCTGACTGTGTGGTGAAACATGGAGAAACCCCAAACTGCAGGGGCGGATCTACAAGGGGGGAAGAAAGAGGGATGCTGCCACCATGTTTTAGAGCCTTGCTACACAGTTTTCTTGTCCATAATGTGAGACTAACAAACTTTTTTTTTAATATATGTAAACTCATGAGATTATCTCCAAGTGGCTAATTTCCATTTCTAGTCCCATTGAAGCTAAAAGCAATAAAACCAACCACTTGTTTGTCCAAAAGACTCTGATAGCATCAAATTAAATACAAATTTGGGAAGAATATATCATTGTAAATGTAATGTTAGGTCCCAGAAAAACACACGCACTGCAGTGTGCTGAGAAAAAAACTCTTCAATTAGCTGCTTTTACTAATCAACACTTGTCAAAAGACAGCAAAAGTGAGAAAGACAGTCAGTAGAAAACAGGAAGGTTGAATGGAATACAGCCGAGTTAATTTTAAATTGAACAACGTTCAACCTAAACATAAATGTGAGTTGATGGACTGGTTACCCGTCCAGAGTGGACCCTGCCTCTTTCCCAATAACCTTATGAATAGCTTATGAACAGCTGAGAACAAAGCAACAATAAAACGGCAACAACACACACACCTATAAATAAATTAATGAAACTTATTGGTGACAATTCATCAGAAAACATCAATTGGCAGACCAGTCTAGGGAAGTTTGAGAAAGTGATTGTGTCCCTTTCATACTGACTGCGAGTTTAATTTACAGAGAAGCCAACTCTCCTCCGCCTTCACCCTTTGAAAAGCAAATGACTAACCGTGTTGTGTGACAAAGTTCCTCATCCACTGCGCTGCTACGAAATCAGCAGACTTTATTGCCAGCTGAAGACACCCAGAGGTGGGATTAGCTTGGAGCCAATTAGCTGCTGCAGGCGTTGGAGCCGCTTTAGTGTCAGAGTGAAATTGTACATCCGTGAGAGGTGTGTGTGTGTGTGTGTGTGTGTGTGTGTGTGTGTGTGTGTGTGTGTGTGTGTGTGTGTGTGTGTGTGTGTGTGTGCAAAGTTTGGTGGTTTAAGTGAGAGTGTGAAAGGCCTTCATCTGCAGACCCTTTGATGCCTCATTGCTGAACATGTGAAGGATATATGGTGCATTAGAGTCTGAAGACAGCGGCAACCACAGCCTCCTGAGTCCGTAATGTGTAATTGGCCAGAGGAGGGATAATGAGCTTGTTCTATGTGAAGAACAGCCAAAGAGACACACAGAGGAACCTTTGATATCAAACCAAAACCAGAGTGACGTCCACTTCAGTTTTGGAAACATAACATTTTTTCGAATCTCCAAATAAAAAGGTGATTACTGGTTATTTAGTGATTGGTGACATTTAATCATGTTTTAGCTGCCATTTCTGTTCATGGGATACGATAGGATGAAACTGAACAATTTGGCTTACCGATATACTTGATAAAGTAAGATGGAGCAAAAGCACGATCTTGATCAATTTGTCCCTCAACGCCCGAATCAACAGCAGGGACAGGTTTAAGCTCATCCACCTCTTGTAAAGTTAGCCATGGTTCTGGACACAGGCTGATGCTGTTTTCACTCTATATGAAACACACCCACACATGTTCACTTTTATTTAAATGGTACCCAGTTCAGAAGTCCACTAAGCATGAGGAAACTAATAAAATGCAGACCTGTATAGCAGATGTTTGGCGATAGCTAGTCTTCACTAGTCTGGCCTTCAGCATCCTGCACTACTCTGCTCAATTCAAATCTCACTTAAAGCTCAGTAACTGAGATTCAACTTGGATTAGTCTGGTAGAAATTCTACTTGGCAAATCAGCAAGAAAAAAAGTGAAGTTGTTGATGTCGATTTTCTGTTTTAGGATTGTGTTCTGACTAGTTTTAGTGATGGCAGCAGAGGAAGTGAACAGAGCTGTTAGGTCCAAGTTGGCTAAATATTGAATCAACATCAGCAGCCATTTGGTTTGGATCGGTGCTTCTCTCTTTGCAGTGGAGGAAGGCAATTTGTGGTTTGCCTCGTAGCTCTTTGTACTGGCGCATTAGATAAGTACAGTTCAAACATTAATGATTGGGTAAAATTTACAACTTCAACAGAGTCCACACCTCCAGGAAACAGTCGTTTCCCTAAAGCCGAGGGTCCAGACCGTCTGGACGGAGCAAAGCACAGTTTGGTTTTTACCAGGCCGAGTCATAGAAGCTCCATTAGTAAAAATGGAGCTGTGTCTGTGTTGCCAGCAACTTTACACATACTGTCACTTGACCTCCATACCCTCCCATTTTTAAGGTTGGATGTGTTGTACATTTAGTGATGGCAATCCTCGTGCATTGGTTGTAACACAGGCTCATCTGGACTACTTTCTATAGCCTCATACGAGTCTGTCCAGTCTCCTCTATTAACAATGCCAGGCATTTTAGCCCACACAATTGCCATCAACGAGATATTTTCTCTTTCTTTTTTTTTGGCTTCTTCTAAGTAAACCTGAGATACTATTGTGTGAGAATCTCAGTAGATCAGTAGTTTTTCTTTTTCAAAACAGAGAAAGTGAAGAAATGAACTGGAAGATATCAATTTCTCATTAGGAATTTCATACAGTTTTAATGTCTTCGCATAACAAAGGAATGAATGATCCAAATAAGAACAACAACGAAGTCCCTGAAGGCACCAGAACTTTACGTCTCACCGGCCTCAGGTTCAACAGGATGAACGAGCACAATGGGATGAACTTCAGAGACCACACAGGATAATCTTCTCTTTTAAGAGTTTCAGCAGAAAAAACTTTAATGAAAAATAATAAAACAGTACAGGCACAAATTACTGTAAAGCACCAAAATTATTCATACCACTGGCAAGGAGGTCTACCTGCTTCAAAGTCAGATAGAAAAAGTTGAAATATGAAAAGTTACATACAAACAGCTGATCAGTAATTATAAGAAGGGTTTGTGATACCAATTGTGCTTTGTTTTATTATCTTAGAGGCCCTTATGGTGCCAGAAACGAACATCTTGGTTGGTTTGAAATATTTTGGGTTTTGTTTGTTTATTAACAGAATACAGGGCATAATGTCAAAACTTTTGATTCACATATTCAAGGGAATGGCTGGATGTATAAACTTATAAATGTTCACATTCTTATTCAACCATTTAGTCTTACATACTAACTAAACACGTATTTAATAGTTAACCCATCAATTTAGTGTCTGTTTGATTTTAACTATAGTGGATGATCACCAAATAAAACAAAACAAACAAAAAAACTCACTAACATCAGTAACAGAAACACCAATAATTATCAACTAATAATACATATTACAACCAACAATAATCATATGTTTATATGATCATTAGAACAGTTTTATGTTTGGACTAAGTTTAGCATTAAAATTATTCTACGTACTCATACAATAAAGGTTTTTTTAGTTGTACTGAATTTTCATGTTTTAATCTGTTTTCCACCTTAATTTCTAAATGTGCTACTTTGTCTTAAGCTAATTTTTGGATGTTTTCCTGTATTGGTTTACTTTTCGTTTTGCAAAGAATTACAGTAAAGCTGCCTGTAGTTTTACATGAATTTTAATCATTAAGATTTTACAAGCAGCGTGTCAGCATTTTCTAAATTTTCCAAACTCACGGATTATTTTTGTTGCTGTCTTTTGGAGCGTTGCTAATACCTGTAAATGTCGTTTTGTCACAACCACAAAACTACACTAAATGATTGTCAAAGTCGACTTCATCACATCCTGACTGCATTCCGACTAAAAGAGATCTGACAAAGATTTTCCTCACATGGACGCAGCCTTACAAGACATCTGTATGGAGAAGTGAAACTCTTGAAATGGCTCCGTGTCGCACGCTTTGATATAGATGTGAGTTGGACTGATCTTATAGTTTTGCGAGTGCTTTAAAAGCACCAGCCTCCGCATGAAAGACTCAGCCCAGGGCTCTGGGGTGAGTCTGTAGAAACCTTTGCTCTGACAGCTTTAATCTCCTTAGCATGTACGCTAGCTGAAGCATCTGCTGATGTTTTGTTACCGCCTGCTCCTCTGTCCCTGCTTCAGGTACACCAGGGGGGTCCAAACGTCTTACATACCAAACTGTAAACTAAGCATGCAACACTTTAACAAAACAAAGCTGTACCGTAGTTTTCGAAGGAAAGCAATGAGTAGATGAAACCTGAAAAGAGTTTTGCCTCCTTAAAGGGGCAGAATTGTGTAAAATCTACTTTTTTGAGCTGTGCATCATGTTATAATGTTTTTCCCTCAGCATAAACATACCTACAGTGTTGCCTTTGGTCTTTCATGCATGTTTGAGAAATCCTTTAATCTCCATGGCAACCATTCATCTGTTCAAAACGCCTGGTTGGCTTTGCCTTCGAGGATGACGCTCCTGCTCCAGTCTTCCCCTGAATCCAATCAGCTCCTCCAGACTAGCCAATATAAATTAGCAAACACCTGGTGAAACTGTGCATCTGCTGATCTCATTAAACAAGGCACTTCTGAGTGAAACACTAGTAAAAATGTGAATAGAGGAGAAATGTGATGACTTCCTAGAGTTTCAGAAAGAGCAAGAGTTTTTAAAGGGACAGAGGCCCAATTTCGAGGTGCTAAATCATGAAGTGAAATTTCTTTTAAGCCATATTTGATAAATGTAGCATCTTTATAACGACTGAAGGTAACAGTTTTTTGATTACGCTTTAAAATGTCACAATGTGCCTGGAAAATATGTAATACCCCCCCTTTAAAAGAAAGGCATCAAGTTTGCATATTATATTTTTTTCGGAAAAAAATTGTCTATTGTCAGCACAACAAAATAATTTGGTTCACCTTTTCTCAGAAAACATTTGCTGTAGGTGGTTGAGCTTAACAACTGAATTAAATGGGTTTGGATGTGTTAAAGTCTGCTTTAGAGTAAAAATCCCAGGATAAATGTGGTCAGGTTCACTATAAAAATGAAAGACAATGCAAAAAGATTTTTCATTAAAGCTAATATTTTGCATTGAATCTAAATTTTTTTGTTGAATCTCTGATGGTCTGATGGCTTTTAGTCGGGTCCATCTCTGATGGAAATTTGTCCTATTATTGAATTAGAGTAAGAAAATGAGTCGAGAGCTGAACTGTGGACATCCCTGAATTACACTTTGAGTGGAAACTTGTAAATTCTGTCCTTCCCATTTTCACAAACATCATCAAGTTTTTTTAAGTGTTTATCAGATTTCATCAACGATTCTCCATGCATGTCCCTTCTGGTCTCCACCGCTGCAGCTCCCGTCCTGCTGATGATCGGAGTTGTTTTTTTTTTGGAGTGATTCCACAGTATCTGCTCGGTGAGGACACCGACACATGTTACACGCTTGTCTCCAACGAGGGCGGAGAATTCATCATGAGCTGATATGCATATAATAGAGCAATTACACTATGCAAATCTTGTGTTCTGTGTTCATCTAGTAAGGATTCAACATAGAGCTGACGGAGCGTTTTGCCCACAGATTCTCACTTAGAACCGACAAAGTTTTTTTTTGTTGCCGCTTTTGTTTTCTTTCTCCGTTTTATCATAAAGTTTGAATGCACCTGCAGTAATAAAGGCTACTTTAGAGCTTCCATCTTGTTTTCCTAATCCATCGACCTTCAGAATTGTGCCGGTTCTTCCTCTATGAATGGTGGCACAGAAAGCTCTCTCTTCTACAGGCCTATTTCTGTATTTTTGCTAAAGTACCTCGGAAACACTTGACCGTGAGATGTTCTTGGCACATCCGAAGTTGAATGTGCTAATGGAAGCGCTAACCCTCTGCCTCATTAATATGCAGTTACATGCAGTGGATACATTAGACACAGGAGTTAGAGGGGCAGCAAACTGTGTATTCCATGAACAAAGTGCCACTTTATGTCATAATCAAGTTAATATGTTAACTTCAGTTGTTAAAAGAAATGCTATAGATATGAAATATGACTTAGAAGAAGTTTGACTTCGTAATTTAACGGCTTGAGATTGGGCTTCTGTCTCTTTGAAACTCCAGCTCATTCTGAAACTCCGCCTTCAGGAAGTCATCACAACATGGCTCCTATATTAACCCTTTAACGTTTTTACCAGTGATGCTCTGAGAAGCAGCTCCTATAAGGAGCTCAGCAGTTCCACGTTTCCTCCAGGTGTTTGCTAAATGCTGCTGGCTAGTCTGAAGGAGCTCAGTGGGAGGAGTCGCAGTCGAGATTTGCTCAGAAGCTCGGACTCTGCAGCTCAGAGGAGGAGCTTCACCCTTGAAGGCGGAGCTATGTCCATCTAGCTCAATGGTTGCCATTGGAGAGTAAAGAATTTCTCAAACGAGCATAAAAGAATTAAGGCAACACTCCAGGTACATTTTTGATGAGAGAACAACATTGTAACATGTAAAAAAGTAAATTCTACATAATATTATCTGTTTAATGACATTTAAGTGTATTTTTATATTTTGTTTAACCAGCAGTAGTTGGCCATTAGGCTATTATGAAATTGAATCACAGAAGCAGTCTAGTAAAATACATTTTCCTTAAACACAGTTCAATAATCATGCATATTTTATTGTATTTTGACATATCTCTATTCAATCCACATGATTCATTGGATTAAACTATCCCACACAATTCAAAGAGCCAGGCTCTTTGCTGGCGTAATGCAAACTGGACAAATGAATAAAGAAAAGAGGCAGCTCTCACCTCGAACTCAGTGAGAACAGAGGAATAAGTTCAGAACTTCAACATGTTGTCTCCTCACAGGTCACAAACAGCGCTATTGAACCGAGACATGATGAGGTGAGGGCGACCCGAACGTCGGGGAATGTCTGATGAACGTCCGACCGAACTGTGTCGCCACCAGCGCAGAGCTCGCTCAGACAGCAGCAGGTGGCTATCAGCTCATCTGAATGAGCAGGGAGGCGAAGACTGAACAAAAATATCAGAATGGACGGCAAAAAAATGTGAAGAAAAGCAACAAAATACAGTGACCAGGGCCATATTTGCAAGGATGCCGGGCCCTGGGCTAGAGACAGTTTTGGTGCTCAATGTATTTAAGAAGAACTCTTTTACCAAATTAAAGTACATTAATAGATACTTCTTTACGTTAGTGGGTATGAACTGATGACTGACTTAATCAGTCGGTTGTTTTTGTTGTTCATAAAAATATCATCACGATTATCAACAACTTTTTTATAATGTGATTTAACTCCAGCCGTAGTTAAAACAAACTTCTGAACATCAGCAACAGATAAATAAGATAGACAGCCTTTAAAAAAAAATAAAAACCTGCAGTTACAGATAATATCAATACCAATAAAAAAAATGTGCTATAACATCATAATTTTCAAATACTGATAATGAGTGTTATGTTTGTAAAAAATGAAATCCCAACATATTTATACCATTTTCCTGATATGTGTTTATGAGTTTTCCAACCTTGTGGTATAAACACAGTGTTTGCACTGTATTTATACAAAATGCATTGACGAAAAGAAAAAAAGTTAACATTTCTCTGGACTTTGGGCTACTGTCCTCGGTAGCCTAGTCTGACCCTGATCATGACGCTGCCTCTACCGTGTTTAAACTGCAGGTTTGACGTTCTTTTGTTGAATCCCAGTTGCTTACTTGCACAAGAATAACTTTGGTGAATGACTTTGCGACATGTAGAATCTCTCAGGCTATGCAGATGTCTCTTGCCCACAACTGTTTTCATCGGGTTTTCTGTCGATTCACATTTTGGACTCTCAGAATGTTTATTTCTGCTTCTGATGCCGCTCCTTCGCTGGTTAGGATGCATGTTTGGACTTGTTGCGATGACAGAAAATAATATCCCCCATTTCGGTTTCCCAGCAGTCCAGAGAGGGTCAGGGTCGACGCTAACTGGTGTTTGGACATTGTGGGTGTCGTGTTTTGATCAAATACAATTTTTCTTTTCTTCATTAGATCCTTTGCAACATTTCTGCAAGCCATCGTTTTGGTGAAAGGAATGGGAGATGTCGGCTCAATAAGACTGGACGCTAAAAATGAATCCAAAGGCTTTTTACACAGAATCAGATGAAGGGAGTCCATACGTTTCCAGCATTATAAAATATAGCAAGTCACATTGATGGTGGCCATTTCTCACCATCAATGTGACTTGCTATATTTTAAGGTAATATTTCCTCATCGTTCCATTTTTAATTTCACAGCCAACATGTAATTTATGGGTGTGAAAATGTCAGAGAGTCACTGTGAAAACAAAATCTGGAGAGGCTTAAGGCACAAAAGGCACAAATTGGGAGAAAGATAATGATGCCGTTGAGCAAAGATAGTGAGGAACTCTTTTGTTTTTATGATTATTTTAGAAGGATTTCTGCCATGTCATGTTTTCTGCCGCACAGCCATTAGGTTTTTTGGTAAATATAATAAATGTTATATCAGAAGCTACAGCATGAGCAAAACGAGAAAGAAAATAGGCAGAACGCCCCGAGGAAGAGATTCAGAGTTAATTACAGTGATTGCATGTGTTCATTACCGCTGTCAGCAGAATACACACAAAAAGCAACAATTCAAATTTATACAAAGAACTTAGCAAATGAAGAAAGAAATTCATGCTTTAATTATGCTGCTCAAACACCCAATCAAAATGTTTTTAAGCCAAAAAATCTCAGAAAGAAAATGACTTAAGTGGTTTTCATTCTCATTCAGTTAGAGGCTCATTTTCAAGTGCATGTAGTTTCAAGTACAAAATGCTAACGATGCTGGGAGCACCAGAAAGCTGCATCTTGTTGCTGATGTTCCTCAAAGAACGTCTGTTTTATTTGTAAAGTTCAAACATATTCCATCTGAATGCGAGTTTTACAGAACAGAGACCGGAACGCAGACATCAGATTACACGAAGTGAAACAGAGTCCCCAAAGACTTTCCAATAATTTCTTACATAAACATGCAAAGGTTAAACTATGCTAATTACAGATGATACTAATGATAGTAGGTGGGTTACAGACATAGAGTGGATTAGGAATTAAGAATTAAAAATCATCTGGTGTTGATGGGAGGGCCAAAAAACAAAAAAAGCTGCTTTGGGCCCCAAAAAGGCTTGGACCGGCCCTGCCGGGAAAACATGATTACGCTTGAAACAAACAGCCTGCCGTGAATCCTGAGAATAATCAAACACCTTGCCAATAGTACTTATGTTAAACTTAACACACATTAGCTGAGCAGCTCAGCTTCATCACCATCATATTTGCTTCATCCATCCAACATTAGAAACGATCCCTCTCTCCCTTCTCGGGTCGCCTCGCGCTCGGCTACAGCTCCAAATGAACACATCCTTCATTCGCGCGCGCTCAGGAGTTAAAAAACCCTCAACACGAAGCTGCGATGGCGATAAACCTCATCAGGGACCCGGGAGGGAGCCGGAAGGCGGGGAGGGGAGAGTTACCGGCGGAGTATTCTCCCGACAGTTGGAGACTTTTTACCTTTTATTGCTCCCGAATCGCCGCTTTACGGCTCGGCAAAATGTTTGAGCAGCGGGAGAACCGACGCGACGGGGTGTTGGAGAGGATTTCAGAGCGACGTCACGTTTTACTCATCTGCGGTTTGAGATGATTTTCAGGTTTGGTTATCGATTGAGCTGGAATCAGCAATGTTTGTGATTTGCTGATTTTTTTTTACTTTTATTTTTATAGTGTGTGTTTTTGGACCCCAACTTCTTGGAGTTTGCTAATCTGGTTGCCTGGCAACCAGTAGAGACTTTGGGTGGTATATTGATGAAACGTATAAGATGCAGCTTGCTAATTGGAGGAGTCTTGAACTTTGTGACCCTGCTACTGTTTGCTGAGGAATGGATTCATATTTTACGCAGGACGCATTGTGATCTTTAAACTACATATATACACCAATAAAGCTTAAGTTAAGTTAGGTTGCCATAGAGACGGTCCAATAAGGGATTTGAGAGTTCAATTAATCAACCAACTTTATTTATACGACTAGGAAGATTTAGGTACAGGAAACTTTACATCAGCACACAGGAAACTTTACATCAGCACAACAATAAATATAAACGTAACATTATTCAAAAGGGGCTGGTGCTCAATACTTCAAAATATTAAAACCTATAAAAACAACAAAAAACAAAAATAAATAAAACTCAAATACAATATCATCATTAAAACAAAATCAAAACATAAAACGATATTAAAACTATGCTAAAACGACCTATGGAAGCATAAGCAGCTGCTTAGAGCATCCACACCACCAGGGGGCCTCCATTGTATCAAGTAAACACAGACAGACAGACACACTTTCAGATGACTTTATAACAACTGATCTATAACTTAAAAAAAACATGCGTCTCTATGACAAGACTAAGAGGTTTTCAAGTCGTATTGATCACAATGAAAGGTTCTGTGTAGTCAGCCTGCAACGCACATTTTGGTTTGCAGCCCAGACTGTCTCAGATTGTTTCCTTAATTCAATACAAGGAAACAATCTGATATACAATACTATGAAACAAATGAAAGCTAGTCGTTTTATTAGTCTTACAGGACGTTGTGATAGACACTCAACAACTGCCTGAATATGCTTCCAAGATCTTTACCTGTGAAATTTGATGCTTGCATCAGGTGAGTGTCTGCTTGTTGTTTTGCAGTGTAAAGACTGTCTGAGCCAACACAGCAGCCAGAAAGGGTTCAGCAGAACACAGACCTTTAAAATATTGATCCAGCTCAAAATCGCTGCTGTAATTATGAAACTAAATCATTTCCACATGTAGCAAGAAAACGACCCACGAACAACTGCACCAGCTTCTCAAAGCAGAGTAAAATTTAAGAATACAGCAAGCGTAACTCCAAATTATTTATGGAATATTAGTGAATATTTTTAGAAGACCGTATATGAAATATTCAAAAGGAAATACAGTTGAAATAGCTAGTTGCGATGCTAACTGACACAGTAATAGCCATAGGATTAGCAAAGCATCCAATCCAGGAGTGTCGTTTACTTTTGTTGGTACTGATTGGCTGAACAAAAAAAAGTATAGAAATGGAAGACTAGGCGTTAGCTCCCACTGTAGATCCAAGTTGGCTTCCACTGTGTTCATTAATGCAGTTTATTCTGTGTTTGGACTATTAATATATGGAGTTATAAGTGTTTTTAGAGAGGATCTCAAGTTAATGAGATATTCACAGTTGGCAGCCCACTGTACAGGTTTCATAACTTCCTGTAGCCACTAACATTAGCATTAGCATTAACTCGTAGGTAAACAGAAACCAGCAGGAACACCATATTTTCAGGAGTTTCTGTCTCCTGCCTGTTCTGTTGTTGATTTTAAACTGTTGTGTATGCAGTCCATGTTTCTAGTTGTTTATATGTATTGCATCTGCATTTATTGTCCGTTTGGGCAGCAGCTACTATGCAGTACACACCCTCAAGTCCATGACAAGTGGAATTCTTTCTAAGTCATAATAAAGATAAAAAAATATACACAGAAGTTAGAAAGCCTCAAAGTGCAAACCAGAACCCTTCTTTCAGGGAAATATAATAGATCTCATCGGTGGAGTAAAAAGAAAGTGCACAAATCCTGTCATTGCTTGTAGTTTAACACAAGTAAATAAAATCTTTTTCCATGCTGCTGTTATTTGAAAACATACATCCAAGTCAGGAGAAATCGTGTTACAACAAAAACACTTTGTTGACTGGCAGCTCAGAATATATTACATCTGGTTGCTCCTTCCTCTTTGCCAGAGGCAGAAGGGCTTCTGTCAGTGTAAAAGGATTCATATTTCAGCCCTCCAGACTGCTGCAACAAAAATAATGATAACAGCAGACTCTGTTGGACCACTGAAGGCATTCACAATGCCGTTATGGTGAGCTGTTTCGTGAGTCAAGTATGTGTCAAGAGGGAAAGGTACTTGAAGAAGCACTCTTGGTTTTAATAGAGTGAAAGTTGCTTTTTCAGGCAGTAGTTTTATTGGTTCTAGTCTACATTTCCACTGGTTTATATTTATAATTTGTTTAGAATGTAGTTTTGGTATTAAGAATCACACATTTTGAAGTCTTTATGTGAGATCACGTGTATCGTTTCAAAATGTTTGTGCTTTGGGGAAACTTTGCTACACACTTTAAACATCAGTTTGCTGTGATACAAGGTAATCTCCAGAGCAGAGACATCCATTCCGTGGCGCGAATTGGAGAACGATGGGAACAAAGACGAGAGTTTTAGTAGCGACGGCGCAAATCTAATTGGGCTCCCACTGTGTCTGACTACTGACAGGGACTGCGGGGAAAAAAGATTAAAAAGCTGATCTGAGTAACAACTAGAGTGCTAAAGGCTTTTCGTCTACCTAAGACTCGCTTCACTTTCCTCTGGCCACCTATCCACTTGTCCGTTCGAACTCCCACGCAATCATGAGGAGGCGCCGTTCCCTGGCAACCTTTGAGGCAGGAGGTGGGATGGCGACGTAGAGTACGGAGTCAGGGAGGATTCAGGCTTACTGCATTCAAGAAATACAGAAGTGTATTGCAAAAGTATTCAGCCCCCTTTTCTCTTCTTGTCTTCAGAAGTTGCCTGATGTTTGCTAATCGGTAAACACAGTCCACCTGCGTGTAATCTAATCTCTTTACCAATCCGGCTGCTCGGTGTCGGCCTCAGAGGTTGGTTAAGAGAATACTGCCATCATGAAGTCCAAGAAACCTGCCAGACAGGTTAGAGAGAAAGTTTAAAGTGGAGAAGTTTAAAGTGGGATTAGGCTGTAAAAAGATTGCTCAAGCCTTGGACGTCTCGCAGAGCTTTGTTCAATCCATCAATGGAAAGAGTATGGCTCAAAGTACTTTGTAATGTGTGCTTACTTTCACCCTACAAGTGTGTACTGTCACACTTCTAATGACTTCACGTTTAAGTAATACTGGGAGATCAATAAACACTTCTGTTTGTCACTCCTGCTCTCCTCAATTTACTCGACTGAAGCAGAAATTGGCTCAACGGGAGCATTCTGCAGCTCTCAATAAAGCGCTCTGTTTTGCCGAATCACTGGGTTATTGAGAGCTGCGGAGTCGTGTGCGTAGAAGTACAGCAGAGGCCCGAAAAGAAGCAAAACAGATGGAAGACGAAGAAAAGACGGCCGAGAACAAGCCGGCGAGTGATTGCGTACAGGCAGATGCAGATGACTCTCACACTGGGGAAATGAGTCTGTCTGAGAAGGAGGAGAAAAAAAAAGTCGATCTCGTTGCTGACAGAGTCGCGTCAGTGCGAGATTGCACTGTTTTAATGCAGTTCAAGTTCTATTCACAAGTGCTATTTCCATCTTCTCATCCCTCCAGAGGCTCCGTTCCTGAAGGACCCCCAGATGTAGGCTATGCATATCTTGACAACTGTGTTACTGTGCCGGTGCTTTTTATAGGCTCTCACCTCGACTGGCTGCCAGATTGACGTCTTCTTCTCGTGACATTGTGAGAAAAATAAAAATAAAAAAACCGAAGGCTTTGATTGGGCTGTGAGCTCTTGAGTGCCATGAAACGGCTTTTGAGCTTTTCAAAAAGTCACAGGCAGTCACAGCAGACCGGAACCATGATTTAGCATCTGGAGTGTAAATGAAATGCAAAAGGAAAGTAAAAAGAAAACAAACAAAAAAAGACTGAAAGGTTGTAAGTTTTGAATGTCTGCATGGAGATGAGCAGAGGAACATACACACACACACACACACACACACACACACACACACACACACATAAGCTTAGATTCAGGTGTTTGTCAGATACACACTCAGCTGGGCTGCGCTTTGTATGAAATATATCTTGTACTGTGTTGTACCATGTACTTTCTAATGATGTTCTGTTATATGCATTTGTTTGTTGTTGCAGTGTTTCTGTTTTGTTTTCTCTTTCTGCAGGTTTAGAGGCAGACTTCTAAACCTTTTCCTTACCTTTCTTTTTTTTCCTCCTTTCCTCTTCATCTATATACCAAAAACAACAAACAAAATGGAAACCACAAAACCCACTAATGAAATGGTTTATGAATTCTGCAGGCAAAAAATATTGAGACTGGAAATTACTGAGCTCATTTTAATGCATCATGTGACAGTAGAGTTGCCACCTTTCAGAAATCAAACTAAGGGACGCCTACTAATGCGCGTTGTCCTAGTCTCACAAGCGGGGGGAGGATGGACTGCGTGTCGGTTAGTTTGTGTTACCCAGAAAGCAGTTGGGCACAATATCGCAACATCAACGTGAATGAAACAATGACTGGGGCAGCCTACCATACAAAGTACGCAGGGACCACTTCTTTATTATTACACATACACATTTATAGAATACGGAACAAATCGCGTCCAATACGGGACGCTACATTTAACAGCCAAATTCGGGACGGGTGTCAACCCTATGTGACAGATTTAGCTTAAGTCTGGTGTTGCTCCAGTCCTCTGCTGACTGATGTGCCTCATCCCATCATCTCCTGCTCTGCACTCACTCAGTGCCAGATTGTCAGCCGTCCTCTCGACCTTCCAGCGTCCATGTCTGTTATCTTGATCGTGTATCTGCCCGGTTTGCTGTCCTCTGCCTGCTCTTTCTCAGTGTCTCTCTGCTTGTGCTTCAAGCACCTGGATATTGATTACAGCTTCATGGATTTTGGATTTGCTCTGCCTCATTGCCCCTCTTTGTTGCTCAGCTAGACTGTTTACCCAACCACTGAACTTTGGATCATGGATATAAAGATTATTCACCGGCCTTGTGGTGAGATCTGATATCGTTGTAAAGGCGAGTAAGACCCAGCTGCTTATCTATGTCACCATCCTTGGTTTCCAGTGTGAAGCGTTTCCTCCTCTTTGTGGCCCTGTGGGTGAAACAGTCCCTTGTAAACCCGACATTTCCTTTTCTTCCTCTGTTAAACTTCAGAGGATTCCAGATAATCAACATCAGAGTCTCTGAAGAGGAACTGGGTAAATGACACATGTCCAGTCCTTTCCAGTTGTGTTGCCAGTAATTCACCAGCAAGAAGCTAAATGTGAACTTCTGTTTCACATTTTCCTCCTCGTCCTGGGTCTAAGCCGTTCTTAACACATTACAAATATATATAGAGAAAACATCACAGTTAATATTCAATCTACACTAGCAACCCCACAACACACTAGCTGTGTTTCCAATGATTATATAATCACGCAATTTGAAATTTAAAGATTAAATTGCTTAACGGACACACACAAATTAAAAAAAAACTTCTGTTTCTGTTTTGATAAAGCTTTTGAGACAGGATGAGTTGTTTTTTTCACCACATCAAAATTGGTCTATTTTCACAAAAGTGTAAAGGAAACACTTTTTTGGCATCACAGGAATCACGTGATCCAACAACCTAATGTTGTCACTGGTGCAAAACAGGAAGAAGGAGAAGAAGACAGGAAGTAGCTGGAGGATGAAGAGATATCATGTTTTTTAGTGACTTATGTGAACAACCTTATTCATATGTGATTTTAATTACGTTTCTTATTTAGCGAAGAAACCTTTTTTTCATGTTTTTTTCAAAATTACTGAGTTTTGCACACTATTTGTAATGGAGACACGGGTTTTAGCTATATATGTGGTAATATTCAGTAAATTCGAATATTGTTGAAAAAGTCAATTTATTTCAGTACCTCCATGAAACTATTTACATAAATTAAAAACACAAACTGTCATTCCCAAGTCTTTATTTTGTTAATTAGGACCAGTTACTGCTTGTAACTAATGAAAACATGATATAAGTATCATGTCAAACCAATGAAGCAAACACTTTAAATTTGGAAATGTATTCTTATTTATTGAATATGGTTTTATTGTGTAATATTTGGCCATTTCTCTTTTTCTACAAGAATGGAGGCTGTTAAACTTTATTCTGTTGTTTAACTGAAATGGGCAGAAAAGCAGAGTCTGGAGATGAAAACTCAAGTTTAAAAGGTGGATTTATGTAACAGCCATGATCTGCATTATGCCGGTGAGAATCGGTAAGCAGAAAGGTTTCTGCATCTAGAAATTCCTCTGTGACATGCAGTATGTATGTGATTCAGTTGCTCGTGAATAAAAGAAAGAGATAACGCCGCACAGGTAGAGTGAAAAGAAGAACTCAGTGAAACCATGAAACAATCGAAAAGGACGCTTTGTGATTGTAGTGAGAGAGCCCAGCTCTCCATGAAATGGATGTGTGAAAGCTCGGTGAAAACATAAAGGCTGGGTTTTACATAATGCTTTGAAAGAAAAAAGAATAAAATGCTTTAAAAGTTGCTGGAATCCTTTTCTAACTTGATGTAACACGAATACATCAAAAACATAAGCACCTTTTTTCAGAGCCTTTCATGGGGAAAAGTAAAAAAAAAAAAAAGGGAAAATGACATTTTATTATTTTTCTCCACACTGTCTGTCGGAGTGTTTTTCCTCTCGGCTCCTCTGTTCCGTCACTGATGCGTCCTTTAGGCAGTGGGCCTGTAATAAGTGGGACACGAGACAAAAAAGGTAGAATGTTGTGACTGTAATAAGTGTGAATGTTTCAGACACTCACAGGAGGGAGAATGTGCCCGCAGAACAAAGTGTTGCAAAAGAGGCTGGAACTAACGAGCCTCCCTGATTTAACAGCCATTTGGGTGACGTGGTTTTTTCATTTCCTTGGAGTTTAAAAGGATAAGAACTATTTTCCACCCCAGTTTTTAAAAAGTGCTTAACGCAGTCTGCAAGAAGGGCAGCACTCTTAAAAACAGAGTTTCTGTCAGATTGAAAAGCACCATTTGAACATAACCTTTTGAATTTGTTAATCTTTTCACTAAACCCACATTTCTGTTTTTTGGTCTAATGTAAAATTATAATCACGATGATTAAAGAGGCAGTATTATGTCAAATTCATGTTTTTCTTTTAGCTTTACATCATGTTATGTTATATTCCCTCACCAAAAACACACCTGGAGTGTTGCCTTGATTCTTTCAAGCATGTTTGAGAAATCCAATCATCTCCCGTGGCAACCATTTGGTTGTAGTAAACGTCTGGGTGGACTTAGCTCCGCCTTCGAGGCGCAGCTCCTCTTTGGTTTCTAAGTTTCTGAGTTTCAGAGCATCCCTCCTCCATTTCTCCCCCACTCAACTCCTGCAGACTAGCTAGCAGCAATTAGCAAACACCTGCTGGAACTACATGAGCTAATTCTCATTGAAACGCTGGTAAAAATGTTGCTAAAGGGTTTTAGAGGAGTGACGGTGTGATGGCTTCCTAAAGGCGGAGTTTCAGAAAGAGCAGGCGTTTTTAAAGAGGCAAAGGCCCAATTTTAAAGTACTAAATTACAACGTCAATATTTTTTTTAAAGTCGTATTTCACATTGCATTTTTATAACAAGTGAAGGAAACATAGTTAACTTGATTATTCTATAAAATGGTGTGTAAAGCACATAATACTGACTCTTTAAGAGATGTGTTTCACTTGGAGACAAAGTTAGAGAAATAAATAGATTTTTCTATAATATTCTAATTTACAGAATGGGTCTGTGTTAGTTATGAAGAGAAATAATAAAAAATATATATGTTCTATGTATGAACTAATACATTTAAAACAAATATCAGAAGATCTTTAATCTGCTTAAAAAAAAAAGAAAAGTCCCTAAATGATTTGCTGAACAGTGTAGGATTCAGAATCCAAAAGGTCAGCGCTTTATAATTAACGAATGCATCTTCTGTCTTTGAAATGTTCCAGCTACCTATGTATTTTCTGGCTCAGCACAGATAATGGCATTCATCTGTAAAGGTCAGATTGTACAGTTAAATTTCTCTTCCTGTCTTTTACAACAGCTTCCCAAAATGTACAGGTGATACATTTGGTTAGGCTACAATTTGATCCCCTGAACTGGACTGTCAAACTATTTTGGTGCTCCAACACGTTCACCTTATATATCAAGTCAGCAATTGACTTTAGCCTGATTGAGACCAATAATATCTGTGAGTTGCAGCTCCTAATAGGCTAATTAGCTCAGTGAGGATATTCCCCACTCCAGCTGCTCATTAAAGGTCCTTGAACTAAACGAACAACAGAGGGCCGAGCCATCCTCTGTGAGTCAGATGATTAGTCAGCGTCTCTGACAGGGACAGTTGATGATAATATGATTCAGTAATCAGTTTGAATACAGTAAAACAAGACCTCTGGCTTCTCTGCATCTGATTGCTCTGTGCAGTTCAGATCCTTCGCTTGTTGGATTGATTGTTTTGAACTGAAGGTAGGACTGCGTTCATGTGTGCCGGTCAGTCTCTTGATGGACTAGGATTGTGTCCACCACTGGCCAGCCTCCTGCTGCCCTGAGCTGAACCAAATGGGCAGAGAGATTTGACGGATCCACAGAGATACACCCACTTTACGTAATGATCCTCTCTCTCTCTCCCTCCCTCCCTCTCTTTAATAGCCTTGAGTTCTGAGAAAAGCCTCGCTCTATTCCAGTAGTTTCTTCTTCTTATGGAAAAAACAAACTGCACAACAATGATGATGAAAAATGTTGGTGTGGGATAACCCCGCCCTAGGTAAGTGATAATCCATCACACAACAGTTAATGCGAGGGACAAGATTTTTTTTTTTTTTTTTGGGAATGTTGAAACGTGTTGTAGCTCACATTTGTACCATTGCTACTTACATACTGTATGATGTCAGTGACCCAACAGTAGCCGGATTTCCGTTAACCTTCAAATTATGAAATTTGACGTTTCGAAAATGAATTTGATTAATAGAAGACGTGCTAATTTCTCAAAAACATTTACAAAGAGAGGTGTTTTTTTTCTGGCCATATCAAAATTGGTGTATTTTGCAAAACTGCAGCTGAACACACTTTTGTCGCATCACACGAGTCACATGATCAACAACCGGACGTTGCTACTGGTGCTAACCAAGAAGAAGACAGGACGTGCTATAAGGAAGGTGTTATTTCTTGAACAAGGTTGTTCATGTGTGATTTTTAATTGTGACTTGTTTAATTTAAACAACGCAATTGCGAAATTGTGCTGTAGCTTTTTTTACTTTAGCAAAATATAGACAAAGCTTTGAGCACATTTGTTATAAAAACACAGCCAGTAGCTGTATTTACGCCCACACAATCCTATGCAAACGCTCACTCTGCGCAGATAAAGGTTAATTAACTTTGGGACGCCAGGCACTTCAAACCGACATGTTTACATTGTTGCAGTGGAATGCATATTTTTTTTCCTTTTATTAAAACCCGATATTGCTTCTGTAGCCAGTGGCTGCTGTTTTATTTATTAGGCTGATGCCAGGATGTGGGTTCAGGAGAAGAAATCCATTTCTTCATTTAGATTTGTGGATTATTTCAAATGCTTTAGTACATTTATACACAGAGAAAGGAACTAAGTTGTGATAAAAGTAGTACATGTGTTTTTTTCTTTTTTAAACATTTTTCCTCAGCAGTAGGTAAATATCAAAGCACAGCTAAAATATAAGTCGAATGAATATGTTAATATCTGAGCTTCCCCCTTTTTTTTATTTTTCTTTGGTTTAGGTAGGAGGTTTTGTTTGTTTGCAAGCCCATACCGTCTGAGAAACCTCAAATAGTAGACAAGTTAATTTGTTCAGGGTTTTCCAGGCAGTGTGGGATCCTGCAGCAACACCGACTGTATTAGGTTCTGTGAATCAATCCAGAAGAAGCTGTACTACAGACTACTGTTGCCACCTAGTGGAAAAACGTTCACAGGGCAGTTAAAGAGAAATTCCAACATCTAAGCTGTAATTATAATATTTCTTAATTAGGTTTAATTTCTTAATTAGGTTTATTATGAGGTTTTATGTTAAAGTACCATCATTCTCTTAAGGATCATTCTAAATTATGAGTGTATTTGCATCACTGCTTTCTATTATTTCTTTCAATATCAAGGACATTTTATTATTTTGATATTTCTGACGATCGCAAAAAAAGGAAAAATAATCATTTGTGACTCAATCATGTTTGTCCAAGTCCAGGTTTTTCTCTGACTTATGGACTTTTTTGTGTCTGCCTGCTGCTGTGATCGCTCTCTTTTACAATTTTTATTTTATCTTTGCAATCACATAGTTGTTACATTATAGTTGTTCCTTTTGTCTGTCGTGGCAATTGAACACACAAAGACAAGTATTTCTGATTATTTTGAACTTTGATTGCAACAACAACCCAGAAGTTGCACCGAAGGAAGAGATGTAATGTTAGTTCTATTTACTTTCATATTCTCATTGTCTCGAGTTTGCAAATAATTATTAGATGAAACGCTCTGTAAGCCGGTCAGACCGCCCTGCCGTTGGAGCCACTCCAAGCATTTGGCATGCTGACTCATGTGAATATTCCAAGTATTGGAAGTTTTGTAGTAGCACACTCCTTCAGGACTGATTTCTCATTCACCAGTTTGTTTTCAGGTTATTTCCAAGACAGTTCTTCTAACTTTTTAAGCTAACTAAGCGACAGCATGCAACTTTTATGAAAAATATGTTTTTTTACATATTTGCTAAAATTATCATTATGTTGTGACAGAAAATATGTGAAAATAAAATAGAAAATATCTAGCTCCTCTGCCGAGCTCTGTTGTTTCTGACAGAGCTCAGTCAGAAACAACCAATCACAGCCAGGACGAGGACGTTAGTGCTGTCAATGAAGTCAGTGTATGTGCCGCTCACAGGTTCCACTTATTTTTAACACACAATCAATGCTAAACCTTGCAAGCATGCCCACCGATTAATATAATAAATAGTTTTCCTAACTACGAGTTGTTTCTCTCACATTAGCACATTGAAAAGCACATGCTATAGGATGATTGGCAGCACCAAGACCCTCCCTCCTGGTTCTGATTGGATGTTTTTACCTAGATCGGTGTATTTCTTCAGATGTCAATCTGAGTCATATTATACTGTTACAGCATAGTGACTGTCTTAACAAATATGCAATAAACATCTCTGTAAAAGTTACGTACTGCAACTTTAGTACATCGTAAACTGTCAAAATTATTTTCAAAGAATTGCTGACCTAATCTTCTCTCATCATCAGTGCAGACAGAGCGTCTGCACAGCGAAGTATGAGGTTAAGTACTGTTATTATCATATTTCTGTCTGTGAATCTCAAGGAATAAGATGGGAGTCAAATTGTGGCAGACAGTGTCAGACGCATAGCGAGAAAACGCTGGAGCAGATCCGTGTTAGTCTGACGGGGTATTACTAAGAACAACCTGTAAGCTTAGTACTATTTTACATATCAATATGACTGTGCACTGCATATTTCTAGAGTCTAGTATTTAGGACTGAAAGCTCTAACCCAGCACCTCTCCAACCTTCACAGACCTTGCGCCTCATTCGTGACCTTGCCCTCTCCTGTCTGGTGGAATGACTCCGTTCTGCTCCTTCTTCAACCTCCTGCTGTGATCTTGACCCTGAAACCTGGAGAGCGTTTCCAGTTACTCCAGCAGAGTCAGTCCTGACGAACGGACCTGAGTGAGCGACCTCGTCCATCCCCCTCTGGACATGCGCGCCTCCGGTCAACTCAGACACTCAATCAAGCCATCCTGAACGTGTCCATTGCTCTCTGCGTCCACCAGAGGGCGCTGAGATCCTCTCGAATAGCCTTAAATCTCTCAAGCTAAACTGTTGTCTTCTCATTCTTCTTTGCGTCTCTCTCTCTCTTCCTTTTACTTTTCCTCTCACTTCTCTCCGTTTCTCTCGTTGGTCCACCTCTTTAAGCCTCTGCGCGTTGGAGTCGCCCCGCGCGCACGCCGTTCATGTGTGTGCGCGCGCGCGTGCCCCACGCCCGCACTTTTGCCTGTTCCGCTTCTCTGTTGTGGAACAAATTACGCAGCGGCTGGGGAGCCAAATGACTAATCAGTGGTACACAGATTAAAATCCAATTGCCGCAAATTTGAAGCCACACAGGAGCAGTATGAGAAATTAACTGTAACAATACAGTGTCTGCGCCGCTGTCTGCTTCCAGGTGAACCTGATGGATGTCGATCTTTTAATTAGCGCCGGTCCAAAAAAAAAAAACAAAAAAAAAAAACCGCGATCTTGTGATGATCGCCAACGGACAACCGCGACGAGCGAATCGAGGATAATTTACGACGCCTCCCCCCCCTCCCCCCTCCAGTCTGCAGCCCCCCCCCCCCTCCCCCCGCCGCCATTCGCCGCGAAGCACCTAGAGCCGTGATTGATGAGTCTCCCGGGTTCCGGGGGTTTAATCCAAGTATGAAATAGAATAAAAACGGTTAACAAAGTTAGAGGAAGGCCGCAGATTGTGCTTGAATTCCACCCGGACCCATCCAGCAGAAGGAGCGTTAAGAAGATGAAGTGTTGTGTTTATGACAGGATAGGAAAATGGGATGTTGTCTGCAGCCTCTCATTAGCCGTCGCCGTATCATTCCCTGTTCACAATAACCACTTATCAACCACGGGCTAATGCGGCCATCGGCGGGGCTTCACCGTCTCCGACTTGGAAATAAATTGATAGCGGTGGCTGTTTGTTCTGAACTACAGCCTGGCAGACAATTCATTTCTGCCCGCGCAGCAGCGTTCAGGGGTGTGTGGGGAATGAATGATGTGAATAATGAGCAAGTGCTGGCCGAGTGTGTTCAGCCCTGTAGGTGAAACCAGGCAATTGACTCCTGGTTTTATTACATTATCCTCTCTTCTTCTTCTTTCTTTCCTTCTTTTTTTCACCCCCCACCTTTTCTTGGATGTGCAGAGCTTCAACAGGCACCCAAAGCAGGACGGAGACACAACACCAGAGCTCTGGCCTGGAATAATCTCAAAGGCAGAAAATAATCTCATTTTAGTCTGGAAGTGTAAAAAATCCCGTTTGGCATGGCTGTGGCGTGCGTCTTTGTGCCCGAGTGTCTTATGGCAGGCAGCAGACGTGTGTGTGTGTGTGTGTGTGTGTGTGTGTGTGTGTGTGTGTGTGTGTGTGTGTGTGTGTGTGTGTGTGTGTGTGTGTTTTAGTGTGTGATGCTCAAAGCCTGACAGTCATGCTGGAAGATTTCACTGGAAAAAGCCGGAACACGACAAGGGCACTTTATTTTACACATGCGACACGTTTTAGTTGTGCACACAAAGAACAACCTTGTGGGTTTTTTGGTTTGTTTTTTTTAAGACGTAGCCCCGAAAATGGCTCCAAATGTCAAAAGAGCACCTGGTAACACCGATGTTAACCCTATGAAAAGGCTGACTGAACACAACACGAGACCTTTTTCCTTTTTCTTTTTTTAGCCGCCCTGCATATCCCCATCCAGCCGCCGCACTCGGCCCACTTGGGAAGCTGTTACAGCCCCCTTTGGACATTGAGCAAGTCCAGTGGAGCACATCTGAGCTCATACACCGTTTAAGGATTTTATGTGTTGGGCTGCTGACGGTGTTAATGGATTTTTACCACCGTCATCAACTGTGTTTTTGAGGAAATGGGGGAAGCAAAGCGAAATGAAGTTATAAGGACCATAACAGCATGAATGCAGCTTCTGTTCATTGTGGTTATACAAGCTGAAGCTGAGGTACCTGGAATGCTTCAATAAGTACTTGTTACAATACCAATGAGTCACATTTTAATGTCAAAACTACATCTAAGGAGAGCATTCTGGATTTCTCTCAGTTATTAGATACGGTTCACCTGAAAGGACCAAGACATGTCAGACTTTGGAGTTAACGAATGAACATAAAAGACATGTGAAGGCATGTGTTGGGCTATTGGTTCTAAACAAATACAGTATGGAAAAGAACAAAAAAGTTCAATCTTAATCTTGGCAATTGTTCCCACCTGTCAGTCTGATAAGGATTGTAACAATGGTAGACTTGCTTAGAGTCCTGGGTTGGCCTTGGGATGAAAAACAAAAGGCTGTAGTATCGACTCGGCCTTGTGATGAATGACTCTAGACTTGACCTGAACATGAGTTGACAGACCATAGTCTTGCTTCAGCACAAAATGCTCTAAACTTGAATTTGATTTGGGTTTAATTCTCAAGACCTCACTCAGACATTGGTTATAAGATCTTGACATGACTTGGATTTGAGAAGAAAAACTTGAACGGGAAGAAATGGAGCTTGTCTTGTGATAAAAGACCTGTGGCTCGACTTGGCACAAAAGACTCCGAGCTCGACTTCATCTTGAGAGGACAGACTGGCATATAATGGGGACTGTTGTTTGGAACTCAACTTGTGATGAAACACTTAAGAGTTGATGTGCAAGTCAGTTAAAACTCTACTAGATTGAACTTTGGAGGAAACACTTTTTAGTGTAAGTCTCGACTTCCCTTTAAAAAGACTTGATTTGGACAAACTCCAAAAGACTCTAGACTTGACTTGATTTGGAGGAAAGATTGCAGACTGGACTTAGGATGAAAGAAAGAGGTGAGTCAAAATTGTGACAAGACTTTAGACCTGACTTGGCAAAAAATGCTCTAAACCTGACTTTCACCATCGACCTGACTTGTGATGGAAGACCACACTTGGCTTGAAACTGGGATACAAGAAATCTTGACTTTAGATTGGACTTGGGATGAAAAATCTGGACTTCACTTGAATGTGGGAAACAGACTTTGTGAACATTTGTGTCGGCACAACAATAGTCCAGAGCTGCTCACTGAATCAGGCCGACTAGACCAGGGGTGTTTAGATCATGAACGCTCTGTGCCAGGATGTATTGATAAAACTTGTTCACAAACTGTTAAAATATCAATGAATTCTTAAAATGAAATACTATTATTGAACATCTTTTCAGTCCATCCAGGATTTTGAGATTCTCTTTGTGATTTTCCACAACAACAATCAAAGTGTTTGTGGAAATATTTGCGCTTATTTATGACAGTAAATGTGAAAGTGTGGGGATTTGGTGATTTTGCGTGATTTTCCACGATAATTCTCAAGAAACTGTAGGGATTGATTGAAATAATTTGGCAGTAAACAGATAAAAGCTGCATTTATTTGACTGAAAACATGATATTTAAGCACACATGGACAACAAGTGATAAAAACTATTTAAAATTATCTTTTGATAAAGGTGAAGAGCGACTCATCCATGGCAGAATGAGAGTCAGTCCCTTTCCGTGACTGAGATTATCCTCTTGGACACTATTGTGCAAGACTTCAATCGACAGATCTGATCATCTTAAAATCTCTCCGGAACTCAGCAGGATTTCCCCAAATGCCAAGCTACTCACAGAATGTAAAAAGAATTAAATAAAAAAAATTTAATCATACGTGGGGCCAAATGTAAATTGAGTACAGCTCAATTCTCCTAGCCTGAGAATTGTCCGCTCCCACTTCAATGAAGCCGTTGCAGCTGAGCAGAACTCACTTTGTGGGTGAAGATGCTTGCAGAGCTTCTGATTCACCTTGACCGGTTTCGATTTCTGTGAATAACACCGGAGAGACAGACTGCGCATGCATTCAAGCTTTTGAACTTCATTTTTCCACCTTTAAGTCTCTGAAGTCGTTGTTCTGGTGTCAGTGGAACCAGCTGACCCTCAAGTTCTGCTGCCTGTTGTCGAGGGCTTTGACGTAGCCCTGGTAACCTTAGATCAGCGTTTGGTTCTTCAAACCTCAAATCTGGGTGAGACCTCGTATATTACACACACTTGATGTAATGATTAGAAGCTTTAATTTGGCTGTGTGGCCTTAAGGCTTGCCGCCGTCAATAAATCATTAAATCAGCGTAACCTCGAGGCTTGGTCAAAGAAGCATCCAAAAGCCATTACTCCAGATGGTGCATTAGGATGGCTGTCATAATGATGAGATCATCCCCCACAGGTCTGTTCTTTCCTCTGTCACTGTCATTCTGTCATGTTTTATGGCCAACCATCACTACATCATTTTGTCGTTGTGATTTTTAACTCTCACAGCATGCTCTCATCTCGCGCCATGACCAACAGTCCACCCTGCAGGTTGTGCTCTAAAGTCGTTTTTATTCTTAAAGTGGGAGCTCCAGGTCTATACAGTTAGTTTCTGCAAAGATTTCATCGGCGGAAAAGTGAGTAAAACCTCACAGTGAATGACTCTTTAATCATGTAATGTTCTTACAGAAGTTTATTGTTTCTGTATCAATCTGCCTGAAAAAGAATGACTTAGTCAGCAATAAATCCACTATGGGTGTAACAGTACATATATTTGTACCGTAATTGTATGGGATTTCCTCATCAGTTTGGCACACATACCCAACAAATACAGCACTGTTTTATATCTGAACATATGCAGAATTATTATGAGTGGAACTAAGTGTGCAATTTAACGTACTTTAAAGTGAGACCAAAATAAACCTTCTCTTTGGGAACATTAATTAAGGTTTTAATGCCATTAACCGTGGAGAAAGAAAGGTGAAAGAAAACTGTATGTCTGCATACACATCTTCCAACAGCAGCTAGGCACACAGCTCATTTCACAAATAGGCGAATTACTCACTCCAAGGAAAATCAAGCTGGATGCAGCGTCACTGATACTGGAGGAAAATCAGATTACGTCCAAATCCAGCAATACCTGCAGCATTTAGCAAGTCCCAAACATTACGCAGCAGAAGAGATGTGACAACACACTGGGATTTCCTAACAGCTGCTCTGTTATGATGCGTTCAAGTGCATCCCATCCACCGGATTGTCTAAATATCAAAACAACTTTAAACTGACTTAAGCCATTTTTATTTGAAAATGTTTGCATGGTTTTAGTAAAGGACAACCTTACGCCATTTGGCGGAAATAAATCTGAGCAACCAAAGATAACGTGAGGTTCCTCAAGAATATGACTGTAATTAAATATCTATATTAGTTTAGTTTATAGAAAGATATAAACTAAACTTTATTATGATGTTGCATTTCTTCAATAGCTGGATCAGAATGCATTTGGATTTAATGTGAGATGGGCAGAAATCACTATTTTGGTCCCAAAAAGAAGACTTGAGACATCGATTTTAATAGCTACACTTGTCTTGTTTTCAACTGGAAATGTTTTAACTTGCTAAGTGACTCCCTGTTTAGCATCTCTGTTCGGAATTTCCAATGTATCCACAAATTTACTGACATTTTTCTAATCCAGGAAAGGGCACCACTATTACTGAGACTAAGTTAACAAATCCTCATTTAAGAGGAAAAAAAACCCCAACTATTCCTTTAAACTTCTTTAAGGTGTATAAGGGGAAAGCTCTTTCTAATTCTTGACAGAAAAAGAGAAGGATTCCTCAGGGTGAAACCATTTCCAATGTTCTGTTCCATTCTCTTTTGGCCATATTTCTAAATTTATCCATCCATTAGCAGGAGACACAGAAGAGGACAGGGTTACTGGAGCTATTAAGAAGGCTTCTTCTGCTCTTCATTGTCCCGCTCCGCAGGGCTTCAAAACACTCGCCGTTCTTTTGTGTCTTTATTTCGTCTAAAGCCGAAAGAGAGACGAGGTTGTCGAGTCTTTGTACATGTGTGGTTGGACAAAAAAAAAAAAAAATTCAGGCTAAATATGAGTGGTGCTGTGTGTGAAGGAGGGGGGACTGGTGGTACTTTAAGTGTGTGTGTATGTGTGGTTATGTCCCAGTTATCTACAACATATAATTGATGCGGACAAGCTTGACTGAAATCTCTGTGACAGCGACAGCCACGCTGCGCGCTCGCAATTGATGGATGCCCGTGTCAATCGTTCTGACCCCATCACCCTTTCATTCATACATACACACACACACACACACCCACACACACACAGACACTCAGGGGTCCTTTTCAGCAGACCACAAAAGGAGCAGCTTTCCTTGCACGCTGGCAGTAGCTGAGCTTTAAGAGAAGAGTGTTAAGAGGGCACCGCTGAGTTGGGGGGGGGGCAGTGGAGGCAAGAAACGCTCGGGTGGAGAAGACGGAGGGAGATCCTGGGACGGTATTAACAAGGAAGCAGAGGCCTAACAGGAGGATTGATGGAGGGGTGTAAAAGTCGTTGAAGTGAGGTGGCGAAGGGAGGAGCGTTCCTCTTAAGCGCGCCGAAATCCTCCGGGCCACGTTTCCCCGGGAGCTCACTGCTGCTCAGCATTCCTCCTCCCTCTCGAACTTGGCTCAACTTTACAACCGACTCAGCAGCGAGTACGTGGACGTTAAAAGTGGGTGTGATTAATTTGGGGGAGCGGTGGCGCTCGTACGTCTGCATCCGGAACAAGAGGGATCGGTTTGCAGAGGAGCGGCCTTCCAGATTTGCACGAGATTCGTCAGCAGGTCCCCGCAGTCGAGTGCCAGAGTGACACAAATGGGAACCGGAGTTTGGGCTTATCAAAAGGTCACAGCCGTGCTTCTGAGTCAAAAGGCTGCTTGGAGAAAAGTCAAGATGGGACGATTGTTTCCACTCTCGACGCTGTACATGTCCACAAGATATGGAGCTTTCATGGGTGGATGGTTGGTGTCCTTATAAAAACAGGGAAATTAAGATCCTGTTTACATGGAGATGCTTACACAACTCCAGTGACCGGAGTCCTGGACACCTGCACATTTTGAAACCTGGTTTCCGAGGTGTGACCAGAGCATACATACCCAGAATGCTCAGCTGTGGGGTTTGTTTTATGCATGCTGTGTTGTGCTACTTGATTTGTTCCATTTGGCAATGTTTCATAAGGACACGTGTGTTACATGATCACTTCCTTCATGGGAGATGATGACGCATTTAGTGTTTACAATGAGGTGGAAGCTTACGGTCAAAAACACACGTGCTTACGATTACATGCTAACATCACAGCGCCATCTAGAAACATTGCATGATATCACATCCGGAAATTTTGCACATGCAAAAAGAATATTACTTTATATGCCCATCTACAGCCGCGTTGCCTCAGTAAAATTAATTCTGTGTAAATGAAACCTGAACATGTAGGTAACCTTTAATGCAGTGCGCCACAAATAATGCAGAACGACTCAAAACCATTCATATCCTTTTTTCTCACACCACACGCATACCAGTTGTCATAGCAACTGACTGGCAAGAGCTCCACTAATGTATTCAACACCAAAAAAACAAAACAAAACAACATTGCAATGACCAGAACACTCAGTCCATTACTGGCTCGATGTTTATTTTGAGATTATTAATTAGTGATTGACTGAACGCAGCTGTGGTTGATTAGCTCATTTAAACACCTGCTCCACTGATGATCAGCCGGGATTGGTTTGAGGATCGCTGCTTTTCTTCCCCTAATGGAACCAAAACAAGAAATTCCACAGCACGTCTACATGTTAAGGTTGTAAGAGTCAAGCTAGCATTACTGACCTACTTCCTTCTCCCTCGCTATTTTCTCTCAAACTTTTTCCTGATCTTGTTACCTAGTTGTAGTGTTAACAACTAGTATCGAAGCACAGCGTTCCTTTTTCTTTCACATACCACATGTACGTTTAAGATTTAGTGCGTTACGTTGACAACTTGACAGCTGAAACCAATGGGTGAGTCGTCTTTGGTAAGCAGGATCTTTAGTAAGCAGGATCTTTGGTAAGCAGGATCTTTAGTAAGCAGGATCTTTGGTAAGCAGGATCTTTGGTAAGCAGGATCTTTGGTAAGCAGGATCTTTGGTAAGCAGGATCTTGCACGCAGAGCGTCATGTGGCAACATGTCTACAGTGGTCTGGCATGACAGCTACAGCTGATTCTTGGCATCGGTGTTTGAACTCCTGAACATCTGAAAATACCAGCAGTTTCTCGGAAGCGGTCTCATATAAACGTAGCATAAAACCTTTTGTGTAAAGACCAGAGGCCATTAGATCACCTTCTACCTGAATCCTTCTTGTAATGGTTCAGTGACATATGACAAAGTCACAGTCCACCATGAACAAAATTGCTAAATAAAGAAACGTCTTTTCTGTTGCTGCATCTGACTACAGTACTCCGGTTTTATTGTCTGTTAAACATGAATTGAAGAAATTAAACATGTTTTGAGCAACATCTAGGCCTTTTACAAGTTTGACGTGAATGTTTTAAATGCCTGTCACTTTGCTGCTGTTATTAATGAATTTCCCCGTTTTACTCCCAGAATCCCAATAACACACGTCTTACACAAACAAATGCCACAGAAATAACATCCATGCCTGTTGCTCATGTGTTCACCCACCTGTTGTTGCGGCCCAATGCTTAATGCGCCAAGCTCCTCTGATTCTCCCAGGCCATCCTACAGCCACTGAACAGACACAGGAAATTGTGGAGGAAGTGCATATCCCACCCACATTTTTTGGTGACTACAGTGAGAAGTGCTGCGGAAAGCTGGACTCTTCTTCTGGCATTGGTGGCGTTTGTGTTTGTGCTGCCACAGGGGCCTGCGGCGAAGTTCAGGCCTTGCTGGCAGGGCCACGGAAAAAGACCCATCTGTTGTATGAGATTATTTGAAACCAGGAGCAGCACAGGATGTCACCTGTTTGGAGAGACTCGGGGGAGGTGGGATTATGGTGAGAAGCAGGCGGGTAAAAAGAGGTGAATTTCACAAAACGACATCAGTTTGATTTGCAAGGCTTATAAATTTGAGCTTACAGATGTCATTGAGATCTTCGTTTGAGTTTACAACTGTGTTGCTTTCTGTTAGCCTAACCAAGGAAATAGCAACAACCTTGATTGCTAAAACTGTCTTTGCGTATCAAGATTGGAAAACACACAAATACCAAGAAACATTAAATAGCCGTTTTAGAATTTTTTAAATGTTGACGCCATTATATTAGCCTGGACATTTCCTTCAATGGTGGTCACCTCCTCCGTCTCAAACCCCTCATAGGCATCATGGGGTAATCGTTCCCAGCTGTATCCAGAGTGCAGATCAATCAATCTTTCTTTTGCATTGTTGTTGTTGTAGACCGTTAATTGAACCATACAAATCAAATAGAAAAAAACCCCCAAAAACTAATAAATACTTATCTAACTCTGGTTTGTTAAATGACCCATAGTGAAGAGAGGGGTAGAACTGTGACCTTTATAGAAACAAACTGACCATTAGAAGCTCAGTTGTAGTTCTAATAATCAGTGTTTTATGCTTCATAGTTAATTTGCTTTTTGTCTGTCACAGCTTTATTCCTCCCTCCTACAGCAGATGGCTAATTACATGCAGATGGCAATTAACCTGCAGACAGCTGATTATGCAAATCAGTAGGTCAGTTACCGATTTATATTAACTTTTAAGACAACCAGTTGCTAGTGGAAGTCAACTTCCTTACTGAGGTTGGTGACACTGGGTCAAGGGGAGCTTGTGTCCTCAGTTTCCATGAAATGTTGGATTTATTAATGACTGATTTAACAGGAGAAACGGTGCTCTGCTCCCACAAGGCCGTTGGTTTGGACTCTAAGCGGGCTCTAAATATACGGCTTGATTGAGATCTAGTTTGACTGGCTGCTCAGTCTGGATCAGAGTCCAGACTTTGATAATTGCTGATGTAAATTAGATTCAAGATTAGATTAGACTTCATTAATCCCTCAGGAAGACTCCCCTGGGAAATTTTGTTTCCAGCAGCAGAACATCAACAGAAAAAGCTGCTTATCAATATATATATGAATAAAAGAAATAATGGGGGAGAAACATAATTTCACAATTGCGGTGTTTACAGAAAATAAGAAATGCAGGTAAAATCACACTTTCAGAAGTTTGTCCAAGCGATAAGTTATTAAAAATCAGGCAGCACCATGATCCTCCAAGTACCAAGTACTTCCTATTGTTGTCTTCTTTGTGGTTTCCACCAGTGGTAATGTCCAGATCTTGATCATGTGACTTGGTGTGATGCACAAAAAAAAAATTCATTGCAGCTTTGTGAAATTTTGGAACGGCCAAACTACTTTATAGAATAGCCAAAACGTTTTATCAAAAAACAAGACATTCACTAATTGGTGTATTTCCATTAAGCAAATTTATTTTCAAAATGTCAAATTACGCGTTTGCATAGAGATGACTATCTGTCAATGACTATTAATATTGATTAGTTGTACACGTTTGTCCTCCACATTCCCATTTACCACAGACAAGAATTAAAGCGTATGATGGCATAAGAGACAAAAGAGTTTGAGTCTGTTGGTTATTGACCGTTTGCCGAACAGTCTCCTTTGGTTGATCTGAACTGGTCATACGTTTGGTCTGGATGATGTTTTCGGTTTGTGTGTCACCAGGCAACACAGTTCCTCACCAGGTTCTTGTACTGCTCCTTTTCTCTTGCTTCACACCAAAACAAAACCATCTCTTCTCTGTACAAGAAAATCATTGTTGGTGCGGTTTTCTACTTCTATTTGTTAGGTGATTTCTTTATTTGTGTGTGTGTGAAAAGATAGATTGAATATATAGGAGCTACAAACAAATATAAGCTCTGAGGTGGAACCCCCAAAGGTACGTGACAAACGTCTAAAAGATGGGCCACACCTGGAACCATCTGGAGAGAATGGCCCAGGAAGGAAGTCCCTGGATAGTTAATCTATTTTCAGACCAGATCCAATGTGGTTTCACAACATCTTCTTTCAGAATAAATGTATTTTTCCCACATCAGCCTTGTTCTCATCTGGACTTTTAAAAAAAGAATCCTGCATGTTCTTTAAAACATGAATTACAAGCTGATGAAACGCTCACATATCTATTCCCCATCTGCTGATTTCAAGGGGGCTTTTTTTTTTACATCGGCTCAGATTTAACTCTTTTCTATTTTTAAACGAAATGCTAATGCCATGTCTGTTTATGTTTTGATAGGCAAACTTAAAAAAATTAGGCTCTAAATGCTATTTTTTATATTTCATGAATAGCAGCACTTTTACATATATGCATGAGATGCTTAAATGATTAATTGAAGAATCTCCTCTCTAACAACTTCAATGTAAAATTGAAGTTGTTTTATATTTTTGTTTTTTAGTAGCGAGCCTAATAAACTAACTGCTTTTGTTGTCGAGTTGTCACTATTACGCCGCAGTGAGCACTATTATTGAGCAACAACAGGAGGCTGGTATGTGGAGATAAGAAGACGAGAGGCTGTAATTTATGAATGACTAATTTCTTGTAATTCACCATTATCACTTTGTTCAAATTGCATTGGTTCCAGCTGCGTGTTGGTGCAGAGAAATCAAGTAGGCAAAGGATAGTGTTTTAGGTGATGGAGGGGCTACTGGTGTCTACCTCATCATTCACAAATCATTTGAAGGAGTTTCTCTTTCCTTCTACTACAGTAGCTGCATTTCCATTACAAATGTGCACACATTTTTATCAACATTCTGCTGATGTCGAAAACAAAACACAATTTTGCATTGGTGTTGTTTCCATGAAATAAAAAATTAAGTTAAAATCACTTGAATAAGTTTGATCATGTGACAAATAAAAAAAAATCATGGCAGTGACAGATGTAAACATTTACAAGAAGATAAAAGTTAGTTATCTTGAGATCTCAAAATATAATGGGCAGCATAAGTAACTGTTTTTATTATTATTGTTAATTCATCTATCAGCCATCAGAGGAGATGTCATCTTATCCAAGTGTTGGAGTGACTATGATATGCTGCGTTATGGGGAAACTGAAATTTTTATCTGTAGATTTAACACTTTAGAATAATACACGTTTTATGAACTGTTTGATGTTGTGAGAGGTCAGGTGGAGCCAGCTGCACATTGTCCAAAAAACAAAACAAAAAACAAACCGTCACTTCCTGTTGTCTTCCTTGTTGTTTTCAACAGTAGTAACATCTGGTTGATGATCATGTGACTCAGGATGCCAAACAAATGATTTGATACAACTAGGGTTGCCACCCGTCCCGTAAAATACAGAATTGCATTACCTTATAAATGTTGCGTCCTGAATTGATCCGATATGGGACACGATTTGTTCCATATTTGTATAAATGTCC
>CAEGAF010074320.1:0-10623 GCA_903067075.1 Micropoecilia bifurca | reverse complement strand
TCATTGTTTTTATGTCTATTAGCTTCGTTGTGTTGATGCATTTTGACCTGCTTCTATTTTCCGCCGCAACACGCAAAGCGTTATAGTTACACATCGCTTAGCATTTGTTGCTGCGCGTTTGCGCAGTGAAGGAAAGACGAGAACAGCTGGACAGACAGGCTGAGAAATGAGATGCAGGTGATCGGTATCGGTAACAGAGCCAATGATCGGCCGATCCCGATCATCCCCGATTTTACGAAAATCGGCCGATTATGATTGGTGACCGATCGATCGGCACACCTCTAATATATATATATAAACCGCTTTGAATTGAGGCACAATTAGTCCACAATTAAACAGTTAATATCTTCCTTTCAGAAGAGTTTGCTCTTGGTGTCGTCTTTTAGTGCAAATCAAAACTTTTGAAGTTTTAAACAGAAACATCACAGCGGTTTATGCAAACACTGTACTAAGAACTTTTCACACTCGGACGCAGATCATTATTCATGCGGGTCATGGAAGTAAAGGGAGAAAGTTGCGCCACCAATATTCTTCCCGACTGAAACACTTACTGAGGAAGGTCATGTCAGAGTAATTATCAGGGGTGTTGGTGTCTGCACAGGACAGATTCAAAAAAGATTGACTTAGTCCCCCCCACCCCCAGAAATGTCCTTTTATACACTTTTTCATTTTACTAGGCCTGCTACTAAAAAGATTTGCTCTTTGCTAAAAATTATAACTAATGCAGAAAAGAACTGTGCTGTTCCATGTGTCAGCACTTCTGGAATTTAATGTTAACTTGTGCTGTATTTAATGACAGTAAAAATGTTAAATGACAGATAAAACAATATTTTTAGTAAACTGCAGAGAATGTGAGTCACTGGTTGTGAATTGTATATATTGCACTGGACATAATGGTGTTTAACCTAGATTAAATGGATTCTCCCATGTGTTTTCTTTTTTTTTTGTTTAGTTGTTCGATTCTATAAGCATTGCTGCGGCTAAATGTAAATCCCAAACAAACTAAGCTACCCAAACCGTGACAGTAAATGATTTACATGTTCCATAATCTGTACGTGTCGGAACGTATCTTAGTAAAGTCATTGCATTTGCATTACGTGGCTGTTTTTACAGCATTTGATGATTATTTACATGTGAAATGGAGGTGGGAGGAGGTGGTGCGCCTGCAATGATTGTACTGTGTGAAACACGTACTGAGTATGAAACATGTACAGCACTTATGGTCGCAGTAGAAGGAGGCGCACATCAGCTGTGAAAGACTCACATCAATAAACGCAGCCATTTGTCTGTTAAAACATACAAACCTGTAAAATCTTGTTCTCTGTTCTCAGACAGGAAGACCATTGGTGACGCACGACCTCCGACTTCCATTTCCCTTGTAAATAATCATCAGCTTCTGTATAAGTAAACAGGTTCAAGTGTTGTGGCACAAAGTTGTGTTTGCATAAACAGATTGGAGTTGCTTTAGGATGCAAAAAGTCTGTTTTGGTGATTAGCTGTTAGCGTTAGCCTCAATGAGTAACTAACTTGGTTTCTTAAAAACAAAACCAATGACATTATTCATGTTAATCAATATTTTTGCTTGTTACATCAGTTTACGTTTATACCAGGTACCGCATTTCACACAAATGGCCAGATTTACCATATAAATCATGATTTGTTGCTTTGCAAATAACCAACCAAGGCAAACATGACCATGGTTTAAATGTTCCTTGCATAAACTGCAACGACGCTTAAGAAATTTGAGTTGTTTTAAGACTATAAAAGTTGCTTTGGTTGTGATATTTCATTTTTTCAGGCTGTTTTGGCTACTCTGACCAGAAATACTTTACATGTTTTAATCTGTTTCACAAGGGAAGCTTAATGATGTCGGACAACCTCCAGCCTCTATTTTCTGTGTATATAATGAAATCATTTCTTTATTTCGAGCAAGTAAAATGTAATAAATAAGGGCCTGCTACGTCATGAAGGTTGCGTGCTATCCCTTTAAATGAAGTACGATTTAAAAGAAAAACATCCTTGCATCTTTCTGCTTACAGGGAATATGCCTTTCTTCCCTCATCATCTTCCTCTTCTCTTGCTCTGCTGCCTCCTTCGCAGCTGTATAATACATGTGTTGGGTTTGTTGTGCAAACAGAGGGAGGGAGCCCATGTTAGGTAAGACCAGGCTGTGGCGTCACACACCTTGTGCTTGACTGGGGAGAGCACACACCTCTGCACTGCACAACTGCTAAGAACCAATAGTCAGTATACGGAGCACATCCAAATGAGTTGTATCACAGGAGATAAGCTGTCAGCATTTTCTGAGGTACACAATGTTCAAAATGTGCTGGAAATGCAGCTGTATCAGTATGGCTCCCATCCTAAGGGAAGGCTGTGGAGGAAGGTCCAGACACATTTACAGCTGGTTCAAGGAACATCAAAATGTCATTGGAAACAGCTAGGGACACAAGCGGTGACAGGTGTATCCTTCCGCCACAGTCGAGATCTGTTTAACCCTGAAGTGAACAGAGTGGAGGGAATGTTGAGTTTATTTCACTGCAGTACATTCTGTACAGCCCCCATAACCTCAGTATGCTCTCCATAATAGTCAGAAAAGATCTCTAATATGGTCGTTGTTGTCAACCACTGCTGAGTATAACATCTAATCACAGAAAATCCTAATAAAACATAAAAACAGAATATTAACTCTCGACGTAACGTTTGCCAATCTATCATGTTCAAGTTTTATTAAAATGTGCGTGATCCCACTTTGATCGAAAGCTTTTAAAACGTGTACTTTAAAATCTGTTCTAATAAAGTAGTCCGAAAGGCTTGAAAGGCAAAGCCACTACCGTAAATAGAAACCTACTCTTGACGGAACACTTGGTAATCCAATCAGAGCTCTAGTTTAGAGGGGGCTGACGATGACGTAGCAGGGTTCAACCAATAGGAGAGGGGTATCTAGTAGCCGTCCTAGCTGGGCCGCATCACCATCTCCTCGATGTCCGTGGCGGAGGACTACTATATAAAAACAAACCAGCCCAAGTTTTAAAGGGCAGAGTTGTAAAAACTCCCAGGCTGAAGGGGAGATACCTTGTGGACGCCTGTATCCCGGATTCATCCTTTATCCCACAGACACGAAACCGCCTGGATCTACAGCTACAACGTCGGCAACAATTTTCTATTTGATTCGTACAGCTACAGTAGCGCTGCGCGAAGTTTAACATCTCCAGGAACGGGACTATTGAGCAAGAAAGGGCCTGCTGTGAATCTCTAGGTAAGTAAATGTTAATGTAACGTTAAATTAATACTCATTTATGGGTGGAAACAATCTCGCATTGTTTAGTCATTCCGCTTCTCGACAGCGACAGTAGTTGTCGAATATGTCTGTAACCAGCTAGTTTGTTAAAAACCTACGTAGCTTCCTATCCGTCAAGCTGGCTGTCGGTTCAAATTAAACCCGTTTCTCTTTCTTCTGTTCGCCTGACATGGACTTGAGCCCTTTGCTCTCTCTCTGTGTGTGGTTGTATTTAATTTGCCTAAGTGCGAAGAGCGCAGATAAGCAGCTGGTCGAGCTAAACATTAACAGTTCCTGTGGGTTAGCTTGTTAGCTTCCTACATTTGTGTTCACACCCTTCTTTAAGTTGGCATCCGAGCGCTATCTGCTTATCACTGACGGGGCGCATAGTGGCGATAAACCAGCTCGGTTAGTAATTCTCTCTATATATGGTCTCTCTAAAAGTGTCTTTTTGTGACGAAGCGTCTGTTTTAACGGTTACGGCTGGACCCTGAATAATGATTATGTAATTGCAATTCCTGTCGCGAGCTCCTACGTGCTCCTCTTTCCAACTGTAGCACAAGCCGCGCGAGAAAACACAGGAAGGAGGCATTTTTCAAAACACGTTTTCTCCTGCTGAGCGCCACTCTGGAGGGGCTGGGCTGCCTGGACATGTCCGTGTGTCCAATATGAGGTAGCCGCAAATCCGACCCCCCCCCCTGGTGTTGGCACCTGCCCCCCTCATCCCCCCCCAGAGGTCAGCCGCTCAGCCACATGAGCGTTTATCTGTCACAATGAACCGCTGGGGAACACGCACTGCTGACACCATCTCTGAGTCAGTGGACTGCGTTTATTTATAGCCCCCGATTATTGTACAGCCCAGCTGCAGCAAAGCAAAGCTGCATGCCAGGCTGCCCAGAGTAAATGGGCACGGCTAGGTTTAAGAATCTCACTGTAAGATCACCTTGAGGTGGAAATATCGCGATATAAGTGATGCCTACTGAGACATTTGTTTTGATAAATGACATAAGAGTTTTTAGGCGTTTTGTAAAAGATTATTGTTTTTGCTGCTGTGCTTTTTATAGAGGACCAGAAGCTCAGATCTTATCCACAATAACAGAGATATTTAGCAAAAACAAACACCTGCTCAGTCTGCTGAGAACATACGGAATGTTTTTGGTGACGCACTGAAATTCTTAGTAACTCCATAGTGTGTTGTTTTGCAATGAATAACTAGATGATGGATTTTTTTGTTAATTTTTGGTGTTCAGTTTTGTTCAGATTTTAGTTTGCATCAATATTTAAAAGTTTGCTAAAGGAAAAACAAATTCTGGTAGCATTGGTTTCAAGGATGTTCTTCCTTTTGCATTTTTATGTAGTTCGTATCGACATCATCGCCCTCTGCTGGCCATGTTACATCACTTTTGGATGTTGGCTGCTTAACAGGCGTGCTGGCTGTAGTTTATCTGTATTTTCAGACGGATCTTGTGCTCAAGGAGAGACTGGGTGTTGCTCCTTTAGCTTCCACGCCATGACTGGGCATGTTTCTCAGGCTGGAAATATTTCAGCACAGTTGAAAGTTGTCTTTCTTGTAATTACAGTAAACATCTTCTGTTAGCCAGCTGATCAGCAGTATGCAGCAGAAAGTAGGAGGATTTGTTCATTGTAGCTGCGGTATACCTCGCTATAGAAATCAGTCCTTGCCCAGTGGTTGAACAAGTTAACAATTTCTTCATTTTTCTTTCCGTTTCAGGATCTTCAACCAAACTTTGTCAGAAGGATACTTATTTTTCAAATTCCCAACTGATCCTGGCTGCTTTGGAGGCTCGCAACGCCACGATAAAGCAACTGTGACGGTCGAAGCTAAGTCGAAGCAGCTATGCAGCTTGAAATTCAAGTAGCACTCAACTTCATCATTTCCTACCTGTACAACAAACTCCCGAGGCGGCGTGTGAACATTTTTGGCGAAGAGCTCGAGAGGCAGCTGAAGAAGAAGTATGAAGGCCACTGGTACCCGGACAAGCCGTACAAAGGCTCGGGGTTCCGGTGCATCCATGTAGGCGAGAAGGTGGACCCCGTGGTGGAGCAGGCGGCCAAAGAGAGCGGGCTGGACATCGAGGACGTCCGGAACAACCTGCCCCAGGACCTGAGCGTCTGGATCGACCCGTTCGAGGTCTCCTACCAGATCGGGGAGAAAGGCCCCGTCAAGGTGCTGTACGTGGACGACAACAACGAGAACGGCTCTGAGCTGGACCGGGAGATCAAGAACAGCTTTAACCCCGAGGCCCAGGCGTTCATGCCCATCAAAGACCCCGTCGGGGCGTCCTCCGAGTCCAGCTCGCCGTCCCCTCCCTTCGGCCAGTCGGCTGCCGTCAGCCCGTCGTTCATACCGCGCTCCACCCAGCCCTTAACCTTCACCACCGCCACCTTCGCCGCCACCAAGTTCGGCTCCACCAAGATGAAGAGCAGCGGCCGCGGCGGCGGCAACAACAACAGCAGCAGCACCGCCAGCGGCGGAGGCAGCGGCGGCAGCACCAAGGCGGCCCGCACCTCCCCCACCAACAACCTGGGTCTGAATGTCAACACTCTACTGAAGCAGAAAGCCATGTCCACCTCCATGCACTCGCTGTACGGGCTGGGCCAGCAGCAGAAGGCCTCCGCCCTGTCGCCCAACGCCAAGGAGTTTGTGTTCCCCAGCCTGCAGGGCCAGTCCAGCCCCGGGGCCGCGTTCCCCGCCGACGGCCCCCTGGGGCTCGGCCCCCTGCAGTACAACAATGCCTTCGACGTGTTTGCGGCCTACGGAAGCCTGAACGACAAGTCGCTCATGGACGGGCTCAGCTTCAGCCTGAGCAACATGCAGTATTCTAACCAGCAATTCCAGCCGGTCATGGCTAACTAAGCTAACATCATCAAATATGCTATTTATGAATGACGGTGGCTCAAAGAGAAGGGAAAAACAACTCAATGAAAAAGAAAAACGCACACCTATCAACCGGACTGAAGGATTTAGCTGAGTAAGCAGTGATGCGCATGTGCCCAGATGGGTGGGGGCCGTTTTTACCAAGCCCCTTTGAGTTTCTACTGAAAGCTTGTTGTACAAACACATCCAAGCTTGAATTCAACATGCATCATTGTTTTTCTTTTTCCTTTTTGCCAACCAAGCACAAACTTTTTTTTCTTTCCTTTTTCTTTTTTTTTTTACTTTGAGGAACTACTCCCAAAAAATAAATAAATAAAAGCTTCAAGTTTTGGCCTCTTACAGTATTTTACAGGTGGTAAGACAAGGCTGATTTTTACAAATTGGCACTACTAAGTGGGGTTACTTGGTCTTTTTCTAATTGTATAATTTAATTTAGTACAGAGTTTGTAAGATATCAGAGTATATATTGTTTCTATGACATGGTGTTGCATTTATATCTTTTTACTACTCCAGTGATCTGTGATGGCTGCAGCAGCTTTTCCTTATTTTTTTTTCTTTTTTAAGGATAATTGTTAAATAAATCCATCTTTGAAAAAAAAAGGACAAAAAAATCAAATATTCAGAAGATTGTGTACAAAGTTACCTTAGTGGTGGAATTGAAGTGTAGGAATATTTGCTTATTTCTGAAAGATGAATTGTATTTTCTGTTAAAAGGTTTAAGATTTTTGCTATACTATGGACAAAAAATGTACTTGTATGAATATTAATTTTGTACCTACATTGTGCAATACTTGATAAAGAAAAAATACGGTATAACAAAGTATTTTGAGTCAGTGTCTTACATGTCAAGAGGGACTGAAATAGTTTATATTGTTAAGTTTGTATTAAATGCTTAAAAATGATATGCTTGTCTTTATTTTTTTTAATTTCATATTTGCACCCTGGTCTTTTTAATAAAATAAACTGCAGTTGAACATGATCCTGTTGAAGTGGCTTTCTTTTTTTTCTTTTTTATTACCCCTAACATCCCTTATGATTTAATCTGTAATAGTTTTCCAATGGGTGATCATGCAGATAAGGAACACGTCATAATTTGTGCGCGCTAAACTTTGAGTCTGGGCAATTGCAGGTTGAAATATCTGAATCGGCCAATAAAAGTCCATTTATCAGCTGTTCTGTAAACGGCAGAGCATGATGTAACTTTATGTCTTCGTCTTCCTGCTGATTGCAAGGAAGATAAATGTGCAACATTTGCCAAAAAACACGCTGGATTTTGGAGTCGAAACGACCTTAGAGCAAGTTGAACATTAGTCAGCTGTCGGCAGTGAGCTGCCAAGATTTCAAAGTCTGAAAATAAATGCCAAGTCTAACTTTGAACCTCTCTAAAAGGCTCACTTTTGCTCCTCTTAATGTGATTTTATCTGAAGCCCTCAAAAATGTAGCTGTCAAACAATCTGGAACAACAAACAATCAATTTGTATTGAGTCATTGACCAGCTTCACACATCTAGAGGTTCTGGTTTGTGCCAGTTCATTAGCAAAATAGTCAAATTTCAGGTTTGCTTGAAAGTATTCTAAATTTGACTTTTCTGTAGCTCCTTAAATGACTAAAAATTAATATAAAAGAACAAAACTTATGTCTATAAATGCAGCTTTCTGGAGTTTTCCCATTTTTTAATAGAATAATTATATTTCTACAGCAGGGACACAAAGTATGAGTTAAATATAGTGTTCTTGTCATTGGCCTGGATTTCTTTTTTTCCACATTTTTCATATCAGAAGAAATATGTCCATCTTTTCTACTATTTTGTAGAAGTATTTTTTTCTCTACTCTTAAACCTAAACATCGAAATACAATTATGGTATGTTAGAAATGACATAAATTTCCTATATTGGGTGTTAGAAGTTGTCTTTTTTTCAAAATGTCAACATTTGTGGCTTTAAATTGTATTTTTGCTGGTTTGAGGTCAAAAATAGCTCTTGATTGTAGAGTTTCAGATGACTTGATCTCTGTGAGATGCTCAAGATTACAAATATTGTTTAGCTGAACACAGGTCTCTATTTACAAACTGGATGCAGTTTTTTGCACTGAATTTTAATTAGGTGCAACAGATTAAAAGAGGCTGTAGATCTGGAAACCAGTTATAGTTTTTCTTCCACTTCCAGATTGTACTCTATTTGTGTTGTTCTAACAAATTAAATCACAAGAAATGCAGGGAAGTGTGTGTTTGAAATGTGACAGAGGAGAAGATGTGAGTAATTTGAAAACTTGCAAGGCACTTTTGCAAAAAGGCTGATTGTTTTTTTCCTTTTATTGACTTACCTTTGACCAAAACATGTTGGGACATGTTTCAGCACAACTTGTGGTCACACAAGTTGTGTCCTAACCATTCAACTGCACAATGTTGCTCCTGAAACGACAATAAGAACCACAACAAGTCGCAAACCAGGAAAGCAATTTATGTGTATGAACATGGATGTCGGAATTTGGTGGTGGCAGCGTCATCATTGGGGTTATTTATGTCATGGTGGATGGAGTCACAGCATGAACGCTTACCACAATTTTAGCTTCTATTTAGCTTCTTTACTTTTCAGTTGAAGTGTACATGATTCATTTTTCATTGTACATTATATTTATAATGTATATATATATAATATACAACGTCTGTGCTGCTGCAACCAACATTGCGATGCTATTTTAGTAGCTTTTGTGATATGCCAACTCGTTTTTAGCCTAACCTGAACACAACAAAAACAACAGTCTTTTCCATCATCCCATCAGATGTTTTTTTTTGTTAAAAATTAAAAATTAGCTGCTAAGAAAAGCAGCTTTGTTATCCATCGTTGTCACTCGCAGTTGCCACTTGTGCGTCAGGTTTATGGGCGTAGGAGAAACGTGCGAGTACGAAGGTTCCATATGAAACTTTTGTATGTATAAAAAACAAAACAGAAAAACCCAATTGTGTTCAAATGTTTGACATGTAAAATCTTTGTAAATTAACATGTTAAAGTCCCAATTGCGATGTGATATGTGTACGTGTGTGTGCATGTGTGTGGGTGTGAAAAAATGTTTACATCATAAAAAGTCGGGATCTCAACAGGAGTGTGTACATAGATATTCACTGCGTTGTGATACACCTAAAGTGCAGATACCTCAGATCAGTTTTCTCATCCATCAGTGATAAGTGACAGCATAGACCTTATACAACGTGGGAGTGGGAAGCTTTGTGCCTGTTTTTGGATTCTGTCTGCACCGTTGAAATCCAAATCTCACCTCAGATTGCTGTAGCAAATAAATTGCTCCAAATCCCTGGCGTGGCAAATGAATTCCCGTGGGCCTCACAGGGAGGAGAGAAGCTTGTAGGAAGGATTAGACAGAGAAGTGATTTTTGGTTGTTGCCATTCCGTCCTTGTAAGCCGTAGTCACACCGAGAAGAAAAAAAGAAAAAAATAATTTCACTTTCAGAGCCAGTGGCGTCAGCTCTTTTGTGTAGAAATCTTTTGTGCTCTTATAACTCTTATGCTTTATGGGTTTATTGTCAGCATTCCAGGGCACTAAATTGAGAATCAGCGAAGAGTCAAAACTGCTTATCTAGTCAGTTTTTTTTTTTTTTTTTTGCATTTCTGGAACTCATTCCATGCTGGAAGTATTTTACGGCCATCTCTTTCAGCCCCCCTGCTGTAGCTCAGATGGATGTTTTTCCATGAGCGCAGCGGCCCTGCCGTCAAAGTGGACAACAATATGCAGAACACACCAAACACAGGTTGGCATATGGACCCCGAGTTCCACATGACCACCTCAGCTCTCTGCGATAAACAGGCCTGCAGATGGTCTGGAGTCACACCAGCTGGGAGACTCCCAGGGTGTGAGGTGTTGCCTTGCTGTGACTCCATCTTGTCTGTTCTGCCGACGGTGTGCTGTCCTTCTGCTTCAAAGGGAAATTTCACCGCCCCCCACGGTATAAATCACAGGTCCACATCATACTGTGTTCCTAGCACACCTAACAAGCGTGTTGGACTTGGTTTTGTTTTCATTGTACATATGCCAGTGAGAATGCTACTGTAGCGCTCTCTTATATCTAGGCTAGATATAGCGCTCTGGGTTCGACTACTTCCCACTAGACCCTTCAATAATGAAACTTAATGAACTTAAACCATTTATTTAACACTTCAAAAGGTAAAAATACAAATGAAAATCACAGGCTCAGACACCTGGTTAGGAACAGGGACTTTCCCCGTATGTTCACACTTTTAAATATTCCTTTACCGAACTTATTTTAGTCTGTCCCAAACATATTAAAGTCCATTAGACTTCCCAAAATACACAAAAGAAAATACAAGTTTTAATAAGTGGGCCCACAAAAATTAACAAAAATGGAAAAGCCGGCATTATAGTCATCACCCCGTTGCAGGCCTGATACTGACGACTCACCAAGGTCCTCGAT
>CAEGAF010074310.1:0-12091 GCA_903067075.1 Micropoecilia bifurca | reverse complement strand
CACACACACACACACACACACACACACACACACACACACACACACACACACACACACACACACACACACACACTCACGCGCACACACATGCGCATGCATACGCATGTCCAAACACACACACAAGGTGCTGCAACACACTTGTGTGGCCCATCTGTCTGCAGGTGGCCATGCTGCCTTTTAGAGGCATACAGCCATCAGCTTCTCGTCTTTATTGTTGCCCTGCCTCTCGTCAGCATGGAGCCACCCAGCCGTTACAAATGCACCAGAGGAATATCAGCAGTCAAAAGTATTTTTCCTCTAGATGTATGTTAAAGTGCCTGCACCACCTGGTGAAGGCTAATGCATATTGCTGATGTATGCTGTTGGCTATTCATCATCACTGCCATATGTTCACACCCTGTTACATTTACATGTCTGAAAGGAGACAAACTTTGGATCTGAGTTTGTGAAGAACTTACACTTTTCTATCTTCTGCTTGTCTTAAACCTTGATCAGGCGATAGCTTAACAAGAGAAAATGTGTGACTGCAAAACAATGAAGTTATGCCTTTTGAGACCATTTGTGTGTGCATTAACCTCCACTTAACCCAATTTCCTTTTTAAAACATATTTGCAAAATGGCTTGATGATTAGAAATGTGTCTTTTCTTATGGTGGTATCTTTTGGCTTGGGTTCCAAGTGGTCCTGATATGGCCACTAGTATTGTTTCTAAAAAAAATATCTTGAAAGCTACAAGTTGGTTTTGGTGCTTAGACTAGTCCGAGTCACATAACTCTACACTTCAGCAGAGTGGAACTACTGAGACAGGAGAAAGCGTAATGGCCTTTCTTATGTCTTCACATAAAAAGTACAATTCATCGGGATAAAAGCACACTGGAGCAAAGTAGTCAATGCACAGATGAACTGAAAAGTTGTCCTAACAAATGATACATGACACATTTTCTAAAACATCGCACAGAGAATTTATTTTTCATTCCATTTTTGTTGTATGAAGAGAAAACAATTTTGTCAACAAAGTTTTGTTTTGCCTTCAGGTTGAAAATGAAAAGGTCCATTTTTGGTTTCTAGAACCTTAAGTGAGATATTTAGTCATTTGATCAGTGGCCTTTTCATCCTCCTCTCCTTTGCTGTCCCTGCAGCCATCGAAACGCAGAGCACCAGTTCTGAGGAGTTGGTCCCCAGCCCACCGTCGCCGCCGCCTCCGCCAAGAGTCTACAAGCCCTGCTTCGTCTGCCAGGACAAATCCTCTGGATATCACTATGGAGTCAGTGCATGTGAGGGCTGCAAGGTAGGACTGGCTGCTGCATCACACACATCAACAAGCTGTGTGTGTTCAAATCCTGTATTGTCTTTTTATTACCACACTGACATAACATAGACAGGAATAGCTGTAGAGTTGTTGCTTCATTTTAACCCCTCAGAAGTGTCTCTGTGTGTGTGCGCATGTGTTTGTGTGTGGTTTTTAGTGTTTCTTATTTTGTAAGGCTTTTTCCAACAAACACTCTGTTTTGAGGACAAATGAAGTCCACACTCCATATGAAGTCCTGATCCCCTCATCAAAAACACACCTTGAGGAAACCTTGAGTTTTCCATGGCAACTCTCACAAAGTCCCACCTATTTCCACAAAGCTCCTCTTCAGACCTGCATTCTCAGCTGAGCTTCCACCTCACAGAGCAGCCCCTCCCCCCCCTGCTGCCCCCCTACTCCCCCCCCCCTGCTGCCCCCCCTACTGTCCCCCCCCTACTGCCCCCCCTACTTCTCCACTCAGTTCCTACAAACTAGCCAGCAGAAATCACCTGTTGGAACTGAACATCTGCTGAGCTCATCATACCTCTCTGTGCAAAACTCCAAAGAAAAGTTGTAAATGGCATTAATGGATGAGCATTGTTGTGTGTTTGATGACGACAAACCAACATTCTCAGTTTACATCTGACTCGGCCTGCGATCTACCACATCTCTCAAATAACATGAGATTTAACCTTTAAAAAAACATATAATCATTACTTTTTGCTCCTAACAATTAAACTTTTTACTAAACACAGATATTTGAATTACATGTGAATTATACTTAGAATGAATAAAGCTTTCAGAAATGTGCAGGTATGAGAGCAGGTTTTTATTAACAAATCTGTTTACGTGGTTCTTATTTTGAGAAAAGGCTTGCCATCTTAAAGCTTAGCTTTAATTGTGCTAAATTTTATTGTCATTTTTTGCATCAGCAAAAAGGAAAAAAACTTTTAAATTTGACCCAGAAAATCAGATTATTTTGATACTTTAGTTCCACCCATCACTGCGGTTCTTTCACATCATTTACCAATCTACTGCTACTTTCAAGTGTGCTAACCTTTGACAGGTTAGCACACTTGTCAAAAAATTCACTAGTTCCACTGGCAATTTTTTTCACTTATGACATGAAAAATGTTTTGTTAAAAGTGAAAAAAACTGCTGGCGGAACTAGTACTAAACAAATACATATTAAATAATTATGGAAAAGCTCTTATGTTTTGCTGAAACATTACTTGTAAGTTAGTTTGATAGAATCTAGAAAAAGAATGCTTGGTTAGGTTTTGTGTTTTTTCAGTGTTGACTTTGAATCTGTCGGTATTGAAAAGGAATTAACTAAATAAACTGAGTAGAACTGAATTAAATTGAAAATGACAAGGCAACATGTCAGATTCGTATGTACAGGAAGTGAGTGGTGTATTCCAGGTGCTTAGCTCCTGTTGGTTGGCTGCTGCTGTTCTCCTGTGCAGTTGGACTCAGATGTGTGTAAGTGAAGCTGAGGAATGTCAGGAATCCTCCGGAGGTCTTGGCCCAGGGGGAGGCGGTGATCTGCTCACTCATCGCTCTCTGGGTCAAACCAAGTTTATGGTGTTCCGTTAGAAGCCAGCAACAGTCACAAAGGTCTGACATGACCTTTGACCCCGCTGAAGTGTTCAGGGTCAGTGACAAACAGCACACTGGACACATTCTGTACAGATACATAATCATCACATGGCTGCGGTTGAGTCAATTTTATGGCAGATAGTGAATCCCATTCATTTAATGGAAAGTTTCTGATGAAACAAACATACTGCTGGGTGATACTGATGTAAAAAAACATACAATAAAATATCTTGGATTTGATTTATGTGGCATTATGTTGTAAAGGATAATGTTTTCATCTCTGAGTCTCCTTAGTGAAGCCCTTGTTGTGTGTTGTTCCAGGCTGAGGCCTTTCAGACGCAGCTCTTCTGTTCAGCTGTAGGCTTTTACACAACAAGAGGAGCCTTTTACTCCCCGCTCAATTTGCCAATTAAAGCCAGAAATAGACTAAAGGCAGAGTGGGGGCTTCATCACTGCGCATGTGGAGGACTTGTTGAAGAAAGCTCAGACATATATAGTGATATCTGCCAAGCTGTGTAATAAACTCCTCCACTGATCAGTGTTCAAACATTACATCATGTTCAGTACATTCATTCTGGAAGGTCAGAGCCACTTCAGTTCTTCCTAAAATGTTTTGAATCACTTGACTGAGGGAAGTATTCTGCTCCAAGGATACACATAGTTATGTTTTATCTGAAATTCTTCACTTATTTATATACATTTATATTTTAAGCTCTATTGATATTCATTCAGTCACTCACTCATTCAGTTTTATTGCTTGTTCAAGCCATGAAAATGATCATAAGCTTTAATAAAATTGCAAAATTGTAGTGTTTGTGATCATAACATTGAATAAGTGTTAAGAAAACATTGTAAATATACACTAACAGGGATTTTCTCCCCTTGTATTCTCTATTTATTAAGGAGGACTCATTAAAACTCTTTATTTAGGACCTTAAATTTTTGTAGGTGTAGCAGAAATTGGATCAGTGTGACTGAACAAAACCCGTATATATGCAACATATGAATTTTAGTTTTACGTCTCAACAGTTTGCTTACTGATAAAAACATGTTTGATGCGCATTACTTGGTTTAAGAACTTTTTAAACCACATTTTATGTTACATTTCTCTGTAACTTTGCCGACCTGTAGCAAGATTTTCTTCTTGATCAATAAAGTATGTGTCCATCTATCTGCTGTTTGAAAAAAAAAATCTTATATTAATCAAAAGGTAGTTCATTATACCATAAGCAACAAAACATCAATCAACCATCCACATCAAATAAAACTCTAATCACATTTTATTTTTATAGTACATTTCAGCAACAAAGGCAGTTCAAAGTGTTTTACATCATAAAGACAAAAATAACCAATTGAAACATTACATTTCTCTGTCATTACACATCACAAATACATGCAACCATACACTTGTAGCATGTATGTGTACATGCATGTTTCTGTATCCTGCATGGGAACTTGTCTGTATGCATACAGAGACACCACTGGTTCATTCTGGTTAAGGGATTTCTTGATTCTCTACGTTTGACAGAAATTTCCCACAACTTTGTACTCAACTAAAGGAATCAGGGGGGGTTGAGCAGACATGCCCAGAGCCACTGAACTGCATGAGATTTATCACCTGAACATGCAGGTGTTTTTCTCTCTAAATCCATTGTACCAAACTATCTTAGCAGACTCATGTCTGTCTTTTAGATCTTAGCAAGTGTCATTTAGTGTGTTGCCCAGCCCAGCTGATGTGTTTTGTTGGACAGAGCTCATTTGAATTGTTAAAACAAAGCTGGCGCATATGGACCTCCAGAAGCACATGCATATGCAAAAGATGACAGTCTCATCTGTGTTGACCCAAAGTCAAGCAAATCTTACAAAGTCAAGACAGACTTCAAATTGTTTCCAACCCTTACACTTAGTTCTGACAAGAGACAGAAGTTCCTTTGGAAAACCACAAACTTCTTTTAACAGTGTGGATCAGTCCATTCAGCCTTCCTGTCTCTCTCTGGCCACCTGACTCAGTCAGACACACACACGCACACACACACACGCACGCACAGACACACACACACACACACGCATCTTGACATGTTGTAGAAAACACTTTTTTCTTTTCTTCGTTTTCTAGGTGCTTCCTCTGACTTGCTTCTTCACAGAAGTTGAACATTTCTAACTTTACTTGTTTTCTCCCAGTAACACCAGAGACTGTTATGATGAGACCAACCTGGTTGTACTTAGGGATAATATTCTACAGTAACATGACCTGGATGAATCAGAATCAGAGGAATTTATTATCACCATCAATTGTTGGCTAACTCTGATAATCCACCTCATTTGCTTTTGCGCTCCTCTTTCAATCTCTGTCTGTCTAGGAAGCCCAGCAGGGTTACGTTTCTTTACCTGCATTGAACAGTAAAAGTGAGTAAGCTTCTGCTGTTTTCTCAGTAAAAAATTGGCACAAATAAGGAGCTCAGACAGAAAAACCCAGCTCATCTCTGGAGCCTTTCTATAAAGGGCAATGCAAGCTGCAGCTGAATCTCCAAAAATTATTTTAAAACGCATCGGCAGTGGCTGCTTAGCCTGGATTTCATCACAATAATTCTCCTGGCAGAAAGAAAAGCAAACCTAAGCATTCCTTTCACCTTCAGTTTAGCAAGCAGGACATGTTTGCAGTGTAGGTGCAGAGCTTCACGTTGCTTTTCCTGCACTTCTCTGCTATACTAAGGAATAACAGAAACCAGAGCAGGTATAGGTCTCCAGTAAATCTGTCTTCTTCAGTGGAGCAGGACAGGCAGTGACGTCGTGGGACCAGTTTGCATAAGATGTCCAGAGAGGAGGGTGTGATTCGGCATGCGTGTCGCTCCGCTGACAGCTCTGAAAGCTTGAAGACAAAACTCTGAGCCGTGAATACTCCTCCCCTCTCTCTCCTCTTCTTGTTGGGTCCCGAGGTGTCGGCTCAGTGGGATTATCTTGATGGAACTGGTTTGACAAGCGAGGGACCACAACCCCTGTGAATGAGCGCAGCATTCTGAACGCTCACACTGGCTGACACACTGTTGTGTTTCTGAACTCTCAGCCTTGTCTGCTCCTCTTTTCTCCCCAAAGCCACACAGGGATGGAATGTCGGGGGAAGTTTAGCAATTCGGATCGCTTCAGCGGCTGTATTAAGTTGTTGCACACATTTTTTTTTCATGCTGCTATAGAAACTCATTTGTATTGTTTCACTGTTTTGGGTTGGTCTGAGGGCTGTGGATGCTTGAGCTTGACCCTGTCCATAAAATGTTGCATTGCACAGGCTGTAAAGCATTTCATCATACTGGCTGCAGATGCCTGTTCATCCTAAGGCGAGAATAACAATAGAGATTTAACTTAAACATCCTAGTTAATGTTTGGTTCTCTTTCACTTTTTTCAACGTTTTTCCACAGCCTCCCAGTTTCCCTGCAGCTCTGCCAGTGGCACGGCTCCCAGTTTAAGGATGGGTTTACACCAACCCAGTTTGGTTAACTTTAGCTGAACTCCAGTCTGTTTGCCCAGAATGTCCAGTTTGTTTGCGGAGATTTGGTTCACCTAAAAGTCTGTGTCTCATGTTGGTCCCAACCCCCAAACACACACACACCCAACCTCCATCCTCGTCACAGGGTATTTTGCAGATTTCTTGTTGTTTCAGGTCTTCTGCTGACTAACATACAAACAATGCTAAAAATATATTCCACTTGGTGTAACAATGAATAATGCAGGAGGTTTTGGAGGTGATAGCAAGACTGGTTCTGTAAGAACTGTAGCACATAGTTTATTAGTATTAGTTATTAATCAGAAATGAATATCTTCTGTTATGCTTGTTTGTGGCCTGCAGCAGCCTCCGTGTCCTGTACCCTCCTCATATCCTTGTTTCCTTCCTGCCACCAGCTGGTGACACAGAATGCTGATGACAGAGATGCTGCTTCAGCTGACAGTTTAGTGCAGAGAAAGAAAAATGTCTCTCCATCTTTCTCATCCTGCCACCATAATCTATACAGTTCTCCTTGCTGCAAACTTCATAGTGGGATTTGTCATCTCTGTGCATCAAAAAAGGCCTGGAAAATCAAACATAGAAGGTCAGTGTGGCTGATGCTGAAGGGGGGGGGGGAAGTATTACAAAGTGATATCCTTCTACTCTCTCTAGACCACTGTGTGCTGCTCCGTTAATGAACTGACTTCATATTTCAGTTCAGTTAATGAACAGAAGAAATCATACAACTTTACTTAACTCAGACAAGGTCAATGAAATGGGGAAGAAAAAGGAGGACAGAGTATAAAACAAATGTTGTGACGATCTGTGTTGTGTGTTTAGTTCGTTTCCCCTGTGAGTCTCTGTCTTCCCTGTTAATTGTTCCCAGTCTAGTTCCCTGATTACCTTCCCTGTGTATTTAACCCACCTATTGTCTCGGTTACTTGTTGTATGTGGGGAGTCAGTTGTTGCACACAGTCGTACTGTGAAGTTCTGTGCCGACTCAGCTCTCGTCTTCAGTCTTGATTTTTCAGTTGCTACCAGTATTTAGCTGTTGCTACGTTTTCTGCTGTGCTGCCTGAACTGGACTGTTCTGAGCTACTTTTCTATTAAACCCTTCATCATCTTCATCTTCATCTGGGTCTCTGCGCTGATTCTCACCACCACAAACCACCACTTCATAACAAATGTATTCAGTCTGACTCGGAGCTTGTAGTCATCCAAGCTCAGTGTTTCCATGTTGTTGAATATATATATTTATTATAAATATGTCAGGAAAATTATTCATAATTATAATAATTCAGACAGTAAATTAGAAAATCTATTGTAATGAGGCTCAGATTAAAAGTACCTTTTGCAAATAAAACCTTTTAGAAGGTAATAAATATACTTTTCACTAAGCCCACAATTCTGTATGAAAAATGTTTTTGTCTGAAAAAATGAGTGGTGTAATTAAAATCTTAACTTTTTCTTACTGTAGTGCCAAAATGGCTAATTTGGAAGGTCAGCCTAGATTTTTATCATCTCTAAAACTCATATGATCAACTTTTTTTTTTCGTGAAACTTGCCACAGTAAAAGGTCAGATTGTGTCCTGTTGTTCACGACATGTTTTGGATTTCATCTGCATGCTTTGAAAGGAACCTTCATATAGTCAACTGTTTTTTTAGGCCGAAATAGATTTTTTTCTTAATTTCTGCTGTGTATCATATTAATTCACTTTCCTCAGTAACGGACAGGGTGGTTTTCAGAGCAGCAACATGTTCTCTAGGGTCTTGCCTTTGGTTTGACACAAAAACAGTTAAAATACACTCTGTAGTTCTTGAGATGCATTCAATTCATTTTGGTCATGTTATGTCCAGCCATATTTGTCAAAAACAGGCCTTGTGTCAGAGAGGTCAATCATCAAAGCAGACATAAAAAATGTCCCCAGAGCAACAATGAATCAACACGGGTGAAAAAACGTCTTGTGGCAAAAAGCTCCTGGCCTCAAAACGGGAAACAGTCACAACAACAAAGGTACTAAACGGTCAAGTGTGGTGTGTGTGTGTGTGTATGTGTGTGTGTGTGTGTGTGTGTGTGTGTGTGTGTGTGTGTGTGTGTGTGTGTGTGTGTGTGTGTGTGTGTGTGTGCGCGCGCGCGCATGTGTGTGTTTCTATGTGCCACAGTGAGGAGGAGAGCATAGTCTCTTTCACAAAACACTTAATTGTCTTTCTTTGCGTGACAGCAGCAGCTGACGCAGCGTCGGGTTGAGCTGTGAAACAGTCAGATCTACGCTGAGCTGACTGCACAGCTCCACTCTGGTCCTGTCAGGTTGGGGGATGTCAGCTTCATTAATGGAAGCATGTCTTCATGGGCTGAATTCTGCCTTTTTCCCAGCCCCAGTCCTTCTGCATGGAGTTTGCATGTTCTCCCTGTACTTGGTGGGTTTTCTCCAGTTTCCTCCCACAGTCCAAAAACATGACTGTCAGGTTAATTAGCCTCTCCAAATTGTCCCTAGTTGTGAGTGTGTGTGTGTGTGCATGGTTGTGTGTTGCCCTGTGACAGACTGGTGACCTGTCCAGGGTGACCCGCCTCTCGCCTGTAACATTAGCTAAAGCTGGGGTCAGGAGGTGCACCAGCTAGGGTCTTGGTGGACACCCTTGTCCACCAAGGGACAAGGGTGTTAAGAAAATGGATGGATGTTTACAGCACACATATCTGCATATTTCTAATTTTAGATGTCGCCTCCCACAGTAAGAACATCATCTATAATCTGTTCTACAGAGGAAGATTTTTAAAAATCTGTAAATATAATATGAAACAGACATGAAGGGGAGGAAGATAAGAAAGAACGACCAACCTCCTTCTCTCTTCTTCTTCTCTCAAACCACTGAAACAAAATCACAATAAAGATCATAAAGCATATCTTACGTGCTGGTTAACTTTGTTCACCATAGGTAACATTGAAAACAGTTTAACAGGGTTTGTTTTATTCCTCTACTGAATCAAATGAACTCAGATTAATGAAGGAACAGTTTCAGTGTGAGACTGTGCTGCTGCAGTTAGACATGAATCCGTTATGAGGCTTTTTAAACACCCAGTAGGTCAGCAGCAGGTCTGACTACAGAGGAAACAAGCAGGCTGTCTCTTTTTTTGTTGATTTGTTATCGAGCAGAATCTCAGTGGGGAGCATGGGACCCTTGTCAGGTTTGGGCCATACAGACCTGCAGAATGGTGAGACGATTGGTGCAACAGTGGAGCATCTGTGTTGTGGTTGTGATCTGAAACCTTCTCATTCTCCTCTCTGTTGCCTTTCTGCCTCTCACTCCGTCTCCAGTTCTCTGTGTGCAGCTATTCAGAGCACCGGGTTGAGTCCCGCCGCTCCTTCCCTTATTCACTGCTCAAGGCCCAGAGTATCTGCTGCTCCATCTGGGCTCCTCAGGTGCTTGGATGGTCGGGTTGGGACTGATTGGGTTTCAGGGGATATTTTGCAGCAGGAACACAACAGATGACTGGGAGTTTGAGAGAGTTGTTTTGTTTTCCAAGTTGTAGCTGTTGACTTATCTGTTAAGGTTTCATGTTTGCCATGGTAACAGAGCAGGCCTTTGTGCAGCTGCTGCCTCTTTTTGTCTGACTGTCCTGTGTGTTCTGTTGCTGCAGCATGTGAACCACATTTTGGTTCTCAACAAGTCTATCTTTTGAGGTCAGGAGACCTGGCATCCTCAGTCCATGATGTGTTCACTGGTTTGTCTGTTCATGCAGGAATCAGCATGAAAATCTTGTCTGGCTATAAAGTTAGAACATGTTGGAACCCAACATCCCTTTCAATTTATTCCAATTCAGTTTATCTGTATAGCGCCAATTTAAAACAAACACCATTTTAAGACACTGTACAAAGAACAAGAACAACACAAAAAATATATAATATATTTACAGAAATAAAGTTGTCCTCATAAGTTTTCATACCATTCATCCATTTTCTTACACCTTTGTACCTTAGTGGGGGGTTGGGGGGGTTGCTGGTTCCTCTCCAGCTAACGTTCCGGGCGAGAGGCGGGGTAGATTTCATACCTTGTGGGTTTTTTAATGTTTTGGATTGTTTATCAGAGAATATGAATGATAAAACCTTTATTCTCTCTCATGGTTAGTGGTTGGGTGAAGCCATTTACTGTCACACAACTGTGTTTACTCTTTTTAAATCATAAAGACTCAGAAAATACCAATCTGACCCAGATCAAAAGTTTACAGTTCATCATACGATGTTTCTGTTGTCAAATAAATGGTTCCACTCAACCACCAACAATGAGTTACAAAAACGGGTCTGTGTTATTTGTATTCTTCTGACCTTACCAAAAGGGTATGTAAACCTATGACCACAACTGTATCAAGGTAGCTTCAGTTGATGGAAATCATTAGTGACATCAGCCTGGAATATGTGTTAAGGATGGATACTAGATATATTGAGCACATGCAATACAGTACATGAGGGAAAGAAGAGACAATCAGAAGGTTTATGGAGGTTTATGGAGGGTGTGTGTGTGTGTGTGTGTGTGCGTGTGTGTGTGACAGGAAAAGATGCAGGCATAGAGTGTGATGGAAGTGGATTGTCTTGCTGTGAACACGTTGAATCAGAGAACATTTAGCTTGCAGTAAATGTTAGATTTTTGAATAACCAATAGTTGTTCAGTCACTGAGCGTTGCACAGTCTGCCCTCAGGGTGAACTAACTCAGACGGCCACTTCTAAGAAGATTGGCGGCCGTCTTCAGGGTTGTCAGCCATGGATCAGTGATGTAGTGTCACCTTTCATTTGGAAGCTTCAGGGAGTAAAACCCAGCCAAGTGTTTGCTTTAATGAGAAGCACATTATAAATGCTTAGTATAAGTTACCTGAGGGTAAAAATGTCCTATGTAAGTTTGGCCTAATTGCACCTTCTTATGCATCATTCTCGCTGCATAAGAGTTGACTGTTGATTCACTTGAGGTTGTACTTAAAATGTGTTGCACATATACTGCTTTCCAGGCTCTGCATGTAAAACTGAGAACATTTTAGAAATAGACCAATCACAATTTACTGGCTGATTGCTGATCTCAGATTTGTGTGAACTGTTATAGTAAAATGAAGGAACTGACATGCAAGTAATTAAGTTCACATTGTAAACTGGTTGATTGTGGATCTCTACCATATTAATTAGCTGAACTGAATTAAAATTTAAATTGGTGTTAGCATCTCTGGTCGCATAGTGCCACAGGTGGCCTGGGTTTGAATCCCAGCAGCTTTCTGAATGGAGTTTGTGTGTCTCTCCAGAATCAGATTATCTGTGGGTATGACTGTGTGTCCATGGTTGTTTGTCCTGTGGGACTCTGCGTATCCCACCTCTGACCCTGCAAGGATAAATGAGAATAGACAATAGATGGATGGATGAATGGATGGATGGATGAATGGATGGATGATGTAGTTAGCATTAAATACAATGTGTATTTCTTAATTAATTTACAACTCTGAGATTACTTAAAGCTGGGCAACATTTCTAAGTCAAGTATTTCCCATAAATAATTAAGATTGAAGGACGAAAAGGATAAAAAAATATTTTGTGCTCTGTTCAGCCTTTTTATCTGCTGAAAGTCCTGCTCTCTCCCTTTTTCACAGCTTTGTTGAAATGTAGTGACAAAATAGTTTGATTATGATAATAAAATTTGTGACAGGTTAAAAATGTGTATATGCCAATTTAGAAAAATGTTTGTGTGTATA
>CAEGAF010074301.1:0-22339 GCA_903067075.1 Micropoecilia bifurca | reverse complement strand
GTGTGTGTGTGTGTGTGTGTGTGTGTGTGTGTGTGTGTGTGTGTGTGTGTGTGTGTGTGTGTGTGTGTGTGTGTGGAAACAGAGTGATGGCTGCCTGCCCAAACCTCAACTTTAAAAAATGAAACCATATTTATCTTGCACCCAGACACTGTAAGGTAAGCGAGGCGCAAAGTAAATCTCAAAAAGGTCAGAGAGGAAGAAGTTGCAGAACATTTCCATAGCAACCATTGGGTTGCAATTTCTATCCTACGACGTAAACTTTGTGGAAGTAGTTTTGGTATATTTTGGAGTCTGTGGTTCACAAAACAAAATGTGAGAAACTTTAGGAAAGTTAGCAAAGCACCAGCACTGCTTTGCTGGTGGGTTTTTCTGCAAATTTACCACATTGAGGGGAAAATCAATGTTGTAACAGTTTTAGGTTTTTCATTATGGTTTGGTTTTATTTCGTTGTGACTTTTTGTTTGTCTAATTCAGTCAATTTGATTTTAAAATGTGCTTTCCAGTTCTTATCAGTTATGAGTCAAATATGAATTAGTTTAGTTTTAATTAATTACAGTATCTGCATGTCATTAATTTAGCTGCAGAATTAAAAAGTCAAAGTAATGTGTTGTAATTATTCATCGATTGGGTAATGAATACTCAACAGAAGATACCACTAAAAAATATTAAATTATTTTTGGACAACCAACTGACTGCTGTTTTCTTCCAAATTTCCCTGTCGCCATTTTGCAGACTAGCATTAGTAGGGTTGCCACTCGTCCCGTAAAATACAGAAGCAGAAGCAGAAGCAAATACAGAAGGATTTGGCTGATACATAGTCATGACGTGCTTTGATTAAACTAATTTATCTTCGGTGTACCGAAAAATGAAGGATGTTTTATATATAATTTCAGTATGTTTTAGTTTTATAAATGCACAGTGGAGTTCCAGTTGATTGTAGTTTTTTCCTATTACCATTTGTATTTATTTCAGTTGCCTGTTATTATATTACACTTAACTATTCAGCAAGACATATTATCTTATTTAGAGTCAATAATTCCTAATATTCATGACAAAGTGCTAGTACTTCTGGCTGATTTGTTATAAGTGAAAGTAGTACTTTGTCATCAATATTAAGGAATTATTAACTTCAAAGAAGATCTTTTATTTTTTTGCTGAAGTTACTTGTAACTTATTTCACGTTTACTTGGATATTTCCACTAGAAACTAGACCATGTGTATTTGGTAAGATTTTGTGCTTTTCCAAAATGTCACTGTCACATTCAGATCAGTTTGTTTTGTTGACATTCTGCTTCCTCACATTAAATTGTGGGAGAATCAGATTTAGAGCTTTTGTTTGTGAGTAAAATGTTTCTTTAAAATAATACTTTTTTCCTCCCCTGTACCATCTAACAATGTGATGCAAGGTGAAAATAAAATCCTGCAATAGTTTGGGGGATTAACTTGTGTGTGTGGGTGTGTGCGTGTGTGTGCGTGCGTGTGTGTGTGTGTGTGCACTGAGCTGTGTAAAAAGGTGCTCTAAAAATTAAGTTTTATTAACTGATTTTAATCATGAATCAAAATCTTTAATTACTGAACACATTAATCTGATGCTGGGCAGAATAAATTAAATAATCAACAATAACCAAACAACAAAATCATATGTTCAGTAGACTGAACATTTGCACTTTTATCTTTGGCTTCAATGAAGATTATTAGCAGACTTGGGTTCATAAATACAACATCAACACCCAAGACTCAAAATGTACCCAAAACCTAATATAATAATTAAAAATAGCTAAATATATGTAAAACCAGCAAAACAGAAACAAATTGTTCAAGACTGTAGCCAATGCTGCCAGGGCTGGATTAAAGTGGGGGAGGGCCCCGGGGACGGAGGTAGTTGGGGCCCCACCCACACAGGTTTCTTTCAGGCATGCAAATTACAATTGAGCAATAGTCATTTAAAGATATTTAGACCTTATTTACATGGAAATAAATGTACCAAAGTGTCAACAGACTTAAAAAAAAATATTTCTCCTGATAAAACAAACAAACAAAAAGATTATATCACAATACTTCACGTTGCATGGGCTTTTAATTTTTCCTTGGAAATTTGTGGAGGAATTATACATCTAAATACATCTGCTGGTACTTTACTCTGTTTTAAAATGGATATAGTATAAACTTCATTCTTTTTTGCTTAGTATTTTTTGTAGATATTCTATTTATTTGAGTACATGTTTAAATTTTCTTTTTTTTAAAAAAACCAAAATGTACACATCACTTGGTGTTTTTTTTTCGATAACGTCATTGTAAAATATTGTGGAATAAAGCAATTCTTAAGATATTGAGATATTACTTGTAGAAATAAATAAGTAAGTAAATAACTAAATAAATAAATAGATACTGCAACAAGGACTCGAACTTGTCAGGTTTCAGTCAAACTGTACCTTTAAAGCTCCTGTCCCATTAGGAAGTCCGCCCCGCCTCTGACGCCCCATGGGCCATAAAGTTTGATCCTGCCCAAAGTTTAGACTCAACAGGATGAAACTTCCCCCCCCCCTCCCTCCCGAACCAGTGAGGAGCGGTGATTTGCTCAACATTACTATGATTTTTTTTTTACTGAAAGATAACCGAAGATAGTTCGGATTCAACCGCGGGGTCCTGCCAGCCGAAACTTCATAGTTTTTTGTTTTTTTTTGTTTCGGTGCTTTGCGGTTTGCTTCTGCGGTTTTGTTTTTTTTAACTTTTAACTTCCACGAGCGGGGGCGACGACGAGATTCCAGAGTGGAGTAGATATGCGCTTTGTTACATTAACAAGAATGCCAGCAGGAAACCGCGGAGAAACGCTGCTTTTCGCTGCAGATTCGGACAGCTAACACACCCTGTAACAAAGTGACAAACTTTTACCGTGTGCGTTTGAAGTGAACTTTTTTAGAATGACGCTGGAGACGCTTTGCTGAGACGCGTCGAGATTTTCCAGATTTCCTGCTGCGTGTCAAAGATTTGGGGATTGGCTCAAGTTTCTCTTTACCGAGTTTCAGCGCTATAACTTTTTGAGACACTTAAAGAGGGAGTTAAAAAGTTTCTCCCGACAGTTGCTTCTTTGTTTTTCTTTCTTAAAATTGATTTGTTTTGGGGTGGGGGGGGGAACATGGATCCGAACCAGCACAACCCTCCAGCCGGACACCAGATCGTCCACGTACGGGGCGACTCTCAGACTGACCTGGAGCTACTTTTTAACAGCGTGATGAACCCGAAAAGCGCCAACGTTCCCCCTTCGCTGCCCATGAGGATGAGGAATCTGCCGGACTCCTTCTTCAAGCCCCCAGAGCCCAAGTCCCACTCCAGACAAGTAGGTCCTGCCTGCTCCTGTCCTAAAGCTGGGGCCTCTTCTTCCCAAGGGCCTCCACTACGGGACACAGCCACTTCGTTTCATTTAACTCGCTTATTCTTCCACTTTGTTGTCAGTTTCATTATCTAAACGTTCGTGTGTAACAAAACGAAAACGTATCCGTACATCTTCCAAATGGCGCATTTAACGGAATACATTTTTGAAGACGCGGGTCTAAAGTAAAGTAGAACGATGTTGTTTTCCTTTTTTTAAAACAATAAATGAATTATAAGAGATTACGTTTCTTTTTGTGGAAATAATATTTATACTTTTTTGCGATTTTCATTCCTCCCATCTCTTTCCCCATCCCCCCGCCGAACTCCCTCCTTGAAACCTAAGTTTTATAATTAGTGCGCATGCGCAGCAGTCCCTGACTCCATTCTCCAGGTCAGTAGTTCTGAAACTTCCAAACAAATTCCAACTGAGTAAATACTAGGATTTCTAAGTAGCAGAACCGCACTGACGGACAAATAGAAGTGGGATAGACTTCATCGGTCAGTTGTGAGGTTTTATAAAAATCTAATCAAAGTAGAAACGGTCTTAACTCGTTGGGATTGGAACCGACCGATGTTGTTATAGCAGACTTTTTACTTTTTAGATTTTATTTTCAGGAGAAAAACTTAAAAGTCCTCAGTCTCAACCACAACCTTGGACATATAATCACTGAGAATGGACGGATGTTGATGTCAATGTTGCCTCTGACCACTACGCCAGTGGCAGCCTCTGCACAATTTTGAGAACTGCAGAATCTTGAATGCTTGTCCACATTAGGGCTGTAGTGATACAATAATCTCAAGATACGTCACACGATATTCAGCAAACGATACAATTCAAAACACTTTAGCAATTTTCTGAATGATTTTAGAGGGACAGAGTGATTTTGGTGATATTTTGTGACTGTTATAAAGTTGGATTGAATTAAATTAGCTGAAAACTGATTAAAAGCACCAACTACACAATACCTGGCTCTGGTTGGACACAGACTGAAAGTCGACAGCTGGACAAAATGAATCAAAGAAGTGGAGAGAAAACATGTTTCTTTTAGTTGAAACAGTCCAAACTGTAGCTGACATGCATTTGTAAAGTAAATAAAGTGAACCAAGTTCCTGCTCTGAATAGTTTGATACCTTTTTAACCTTAACATCTGAAAGAATCACTCTAAGCCTGATGACCTGGTGCGAAGCAAAGCAATGAGTGAGGAAGGTGACAGTTGGATGTTACGATACTTGTAAATGAATATCGATTTTTTTTTTTCTAGGAAAGAAAATATCTATTTATATCACTATCGATATTATGATACAGCCCTAGTCCACATGTGTAGAAGTTTGTTTATATCGTACTGAGAAAGAAGCAACATTTTTCATTGCATTTTATCGTTTCACTTTTAAGATGGCAAATCTTAACTACAAAATAATTGAGTAGAAATATTGCAGTCAGCAGCCAACATGTCCTTAACTTTTAAAACACTCTTAATTTGACATTTTTAGACCATCACTGGACTCTTGACATTAACTAGTGACTAATTGTGAATGCGACTTTGCTCATCTGGTTTGTCCTTCCAAGTTGAAAAGAAACGACGCATAAGAACTGGTTTGTGATTAATTCTATCCTAACACGGTGGCCTGTAAATCTTTACTCTGACAACCACAGCTAAGGTGCGCCATTCATTAGCAACAACTGCCTCGGGTTTGAGATGCTCCACTTGATAGCAAGTTGCTGCTGTTGCTTAACTAGTTGGAGCATAAATTTAGACCAAAATGCCTTAAAAACCTGTTTGAAGAGAATGGTATGTTGATGAGGGGTCATAGCTCAAGTAGACAGACTTTCAGCCAAAAGTCTGTTGAAACTAAATTTTATTAAGACTGTATATAATTTCTGTTCTCATTTCATACCTAATTCAACGAATGACTCCACCAACATTGTCGGTTACATTCCGATCAAAACGTTTTGGTAAGACGATCAAACCAAGGCTGTAAATGTCAGAACTCAACCATTGTTGAACATTAATAAGCTTCTTGATTTTTATTGCCGCCTAAAGTCTGATTTTTATATTGTTGTGTACGTGTAAACAAAACGTCCTGAAACAAATTCTAAGCTAAAAGACAGACTTGTTGAATGGCTGTGGACTTTCCTAACCTCTCCGCAGGCCAGCACCGACGCTGGGAGCGGCGGGGTGCTCACCCCCCACCACGTCCGAGCGCACTCCTCCCCGGCCTCCCTGCAGCTGGGAGCCGTTTCTGGCGGCTCGCTCTCTGGAATGGCCTCTGCAGGCGCCTCTCCTCAGCATCTCCGTCAATCTTCTTATGAGATTCCCGACGACGTGCCCCTGCCTTCAGGGTGGGAGATGGCCAAGACTACCTCAGGACAGAGATACTTTCTTAAGTAAGTGGACTTGCAGCTCATTTCTTTTGTGTGTTTCTTTTTTGCAATCTTTAAAGACAAATAAATAAATAAATAAATAAATAAATAAATAAATACAAAATAAAAACTTAGAATGTTGGCAACTTCAGAGAAGAAATTGACAATTTTGTAGCTCAATTTGAACATCCTTATTGAAAACACTATAGTTTAAAAGTGGAATAAGACCAGAGAAAAAGAGGTTCAGTTTCCCCCCCTTTTTTTTGACACTGACAAATGTTTTAACTTAGCTGGGGTTTCTATACTATAATGTTTCAGCAGCATATTATCCAAAGTGTACATAAATGTGTCATTTGTTTCTAAATATATATTTGATGTGGCACAATCTGCAGCTGTAGTCTTAAACTCCATATGGTGCTGTTAATAATTCATTTAATTTAAAGCAGTTTTCTTACAGTCTAGACTAACGATGGCACTAACATGCAGTGAAAAGCCTGACTGGTTCTGGTTTTGGCCAATAAAGAAAAAAAAGTTGCTTTGCTTTTAATGTCATAAAATATATTGATTAGAGTTTCAGCTGCTTCTGCATTAGGCACAAAAGCTGTTTCTTATTATCAAATCCCAGAGAGCAGTGATAGCCAATGTATTCTTTATTTAACTGGAGACTTTATTGTAAAGGGTGAATAGCACATAGTAAAAATAAAAATTTATTAGATGAACAAAATGGTGTACATGGGTTTTAATGTATTTTTGCAACAAATATTTTGTAATTTTGTAGAATTTGCTATACAAAACATAGCTTGTTGTCCAGATAGAGGTTTGACACAAGCAGTCACTTAAATAACGCTGTGATCAGATCGGGACATAATTGTTGGCAATAATTTGATGATGTTATGCCATGTTGGTAAGTTTTATATTGCATCCAGCTCAGGTGAAGTCCACAATATTTGATTCACAAGAAAAGATAAGATCTTAGTAGTTTTTGTTTGTTTATAGAGTATTTCAGAGCAGGTTTCACCCATTTACATATTATGGTTTGTCTAATTTGTGAGTGGTTCTAATTAGAAAAAGTAAAAAGCATTGAACATTCCCCTTTTTATTTTCATTAATGCTGGGACTTTAATGCACAAATTTTGCTCAATTATTACATAAATTTTAACATTGAAAATTTTAGCACAATTAATCCCATTTCTGTCTTGTAACGTGCAAAAGTCCTGAGCCGGAACCTTTGTGTTTACGTTTCTGGTACAGCTGTAATACTGGTGCACAAGCCACATCCGCAAACGGAGAAGGAGGACCAAACCGCTCAAGTCCCACAACTTGTTTTCACTAATGAGGATTTCCTAAAAGAGTGTTTTAAAATCTTGAACTAATCTTTTTTTAATGTTAAGATTTTATCACTCTGAAGTATTATAGATTTTGAACTAAATACGATTATATAGTTCCAGTTCATTCAATGGGATTAAAAAAAAGACCTGTAAATTAGCTCTAAAGCTGATGCTAGCTTTTCCATCTGTAGCAGCTAACAGTTAGCTAGCTTCGGTACTTTCTTAACGTTTAGAAGAAAGTTATTTATTTATTTTTTTTCTGAAAAAACAAACGCAAAGTTGAGGCTCAACATAATACCTCAGTAACGTCTTAAGGTTAGAAACTTGCCATGACAACCGGGCTTTTAAATTCCTCACATTTGTTACAGGTCTAAACATTATTACCTCTCAGTAAAGGCCTCCTTCTCATACTGCAGTTCTCCTCCATGCATTGTGCTGACAATACCATTCAAATTATCTACAGTGCACAATAGTGGCCAGTGTGCTCAAACAGAGACAATTGCAAAAGTTAAATTGCAGGTTATTAAATTTGGTGGCGTCTGCATACGAGAGAAGCCTTCAGGGACCTCTGCTGTATGTGGAGTTCCTTTTCTTGGTCTCAGGTTTCAGTAGAAACAATGGACCACTGTTGTTGCCCCAGACAGCAAAAGTACAGACAGTCCCGCTATGCTCGTCTCCTAACCCGCAGATCTTCTCCACATGCAGAGTAAGCTGGTAGGTAGCTAGCAAGTTCGCAAGAACACTTTATTTTGCCACAAAGCTGAAATGTAGAAACGGAGTGGGACGTTTTTTCTCTCTCTCTTTGGCACTCTCCATATTTATAAGTTGTCTGAATGATTTGCTGTGTGTACAGATCATTTGAATTATTCATAAAGAAATGATGTAACGTCAACAATTTATGTTAATATAAACCAGCCTTTGTGAAATATTCCAGACCTTTGTGTAAGCGCTAGAGCTTATGTTTGGAGATGATTTGAGCTCTGTAGATATCATTCCTGCCCCTTTTAAAGGCAAAATCTTACAGGTTCTTAGAAATGTTATCCAGCAACACAAGAGTCTGGTGGGGGGAAAAGAAGAAAAAGAAAAACATGATGGCTTCAAATTTAGTCAGATCAGGAAAAATCGTTCATTTCCAGATGTTTTAAGGTCATACATCTGGCGAACATCTGGTATTTCTTTTAATGCCGCTCTTCTAAAATAGTAAAATCACAAAAAGAACAAAGCAAGAGTAGCTGAAAGGAGGCATCGCCCTTAAACACATAATATACGCAGTTTACCAATATTTGATTCACTAATTAGGCTTTGAACGTGTTTTACAGAAATTTATATGTTTTTTCTGCATAAAGTTTAGGTGCATCAGTGTGTAAAGTGTAAATAATTCACCAAGTTGACCTAATCATTCATATACGCCTTGAATATTGATCGACACGCAACATTTTGGCCTGCCACCAAAATGGCATATGTAGTGGAAAACTACTCAATGCCATCCTTGGTGCACAATTCGAAACTGTGAAATATGGTGGTGGCAGCATCATTCTGTAGGCATCTGAACTGGTACAGGGAAACTGGTCAGAGCTGAAGATGAATGGAGCTAAAATCCAGACTCTAAATATGGAGATTGAGAAACTGTAGGAAAAACTTGGGGAAATTAATGTTCACAAATGTTCTCCTTTCAAACAGACTTAGCACGAGCAGTTCCGCATCGTTTTCATAGAAAAAAGATGTGTATGGGAAAACGTGTAAGGATTGTGGATATTTTCATACCATCTCTAGATGTAGGCCCTCCTATGCAGTTGCGGCATTCATATAAAACATTCGACCAGTTGGAGTACTTCACTGTGATGCCCACAATTGATTCCGATTACAGTGAAGGTGTGGCAAAGTTCAGACTCTGTACTTTGAAATGATGGAAAAAGTGAACTATGAGACAAAATGGGTGTTTAAAGAACTGAGATCATCAGTGCAATATTTGGAAACGTTATCACGATCGGGCTTTCCCTAAGATCAAATTATGATCACATCGACGATTATCTTTAGCTGCCTGCATCTATTCTAGAAAACTGTTCAGCACACAGAGTTGCGAAATCAGACGTTGCGATATCGGTCAACAAAACATTTTTATTTTTTTCCACAGTACATATCCAGGCTGGTGTTCTTTTTTTTCATTGAACAGCCTGACTGCACCTTAACCTTTTGTTTTGAAACTGGATGGTTAACAATCAGCTCTGCTGCTGGATTATGTGGATGGATAGTCCTAAACTTTATTATTTTTTTTATTATTGTTGCGTATTAATGATAGACAGAGAGCAAATCTGAGAGTCAGCATTTGCCATTGAACTGTAGGGCTGAAAATGAATACACTTACTAAGACAGGATTTAAATGTATTGTGATGCACATTGTCCAATAAATAAAAGGTCACAGTATTGGTTCCACATCATATTTTGACACCAAAACAATACTAGAGGTCTCCTGGTTTTCAACTAAGTGACTGGTGACGCGTGGTTAAATCTGTTGCTTTAATAAAATCTGATAAATTATCATTTCACCCCTTCCCCAATTCATCCCCTCTGTTTGACACACACCTTGGCATTCGGTCTAAACATATTGAAGTCATTTTTAAGATTTTGTCATATTTCCTATCTGTATTTGAGATGCTCCACATACAGTGAATATACCAAAATATGATGGGCTAGAACCCTTGAAACGCACCACATTAACTGAGGTACCTACAGATGTTAGACATGAATTATTGCCATTGCATAACCCAATTTTCTTACAGCAGACTGTTATGAAAGCTCATTACCCTAAATTATCATCTGCCAAACAGATATAAAATATTTAAAGTGAGTACAAATTGAATCTTTGCCAGAGATGTACTCATCTGATTGTCAGTTAAGTTTTATTGTAAAGTTTTAAACTTCCAATAATTTTTTTTTTCCTGATTTAAGTACGATAATATAGTCAGCAATAAGAACAGCATTTTGAATATTTTACTTCCCTAAGCAGTGGTTGATTAAAATATAAGCTCTAGTCATTGTTATTAACAATTAGTGATGTTTACAGTCTCCATGTGTTGCCTGAAGCGCTTTACCTTAACTGGCAACATTTTCAAACCCAGCTTGTCGAATGACAGACATGCTAAAAAATCGTCTTATTAGAGACGTCGATTTATTTCTCTGGGCTTCTCTAACATGGCGGACACAAACTGCGTAACAGCAGAAGACTTAATCAAACGACCGTACAGCCAATAGTGTGAGATGACGCAGTATCGTACTTGTTGGGACAGTGAGAAAAACAATTAAACAAAAACCAAATATTCGGTGCAGCATTTTCCCATGCGTTGACAGAACTTTAGAAAACTGAAAATTTACACTCATGTTTTAATAAAAAAGAATTTATCCTCGTCAGAAAAGAGGCCCGACTAATCCAACTGGACAGAAAGTTTTCTGGACTGGCGGACTTCAGAAAAGCTCAGTTTAAGATCTCTTGTTTCAGCTGGTGCGTTATGCAACCGCAGTGATTGTTCCACTGAAGATTTGTGTTTGAGCGCAGAAGTCGCCAGGAGACGTCCTCCAAACGGCACACATCAAAGAGCAGACACTCGATCTGAAGTAAAGGTGGCCTGGCCTCGGCGGAGCTGCTGGAAAAGACACTCTCCTATTTATAAACAGCCTGTGCCTGACTAAGACAGGGAGCGTTGCACAGGGAGTGAATCGGGAGTGTTTGTGTGGGTGGGCCAAGGATGGATGAACCGGTGGGGGTGGGAAGTTGGAGCATCTAGAAGAGCCGAGCAGCAGGCTCACATTTCACTCCTCTGACTGCTGTTGTCCGACGAGATAAATCAACTACGGGTGAAAGTTTTTCTTTTAACACGCGGCGTCTCTTTCTTTCTCGGCTGTTTATTGGTACACTGCGGGTACTGACTTCCTTCCCGAGAGTCTCCACAGCCCAGGAGATTCCTCCTCCGTCCCTCTTCCCTTTCAAAAGTCCGCCTCAGTTTTGGGGTGAATGCAGCCGTGGCTCTGCTGTGATGCCTCCTTTGTGTCGGCGGAGTTAAATGGCAGCCATGTGGCGATGAGTAGAAGACAGTCCAGGAGAAACTCTGGCCCTCTCTTTGTCCCAGCAGTGTAACTGGGGATCTTTACTCAGACCACAGGCCTGTTGAGACTCATGTGAGCCGTCCCGAAATAGACAAATGGCTGACATGCAGCTTAAAGATGGCGGAGGAAAAGCAGCAGCTGTAAGATGTTTCGCCATGTTCCCTACACCTGAACGTTTCCGATCGATCCAGCCTTTTCTTCTTAATTTTTTTAAATAGAGCAGCATTAGCATCAAGAAAAACAGTCAAAATCACAACGTCATTGGAATAGGTAGCCACGGTCTTCATGCAAAAAAGGATTTAAGCATGAGCTAATCTACTAAAACATTTTCTTTGTCTCGTCTGTTAAATAAAAACAAAGACTGGAAGACTGTCAACAAAGTCTGTTGACCTTTCTTCCAGCAGTTTACGCCGGCCTTTGATTTGTGGCTGCGGAGGGCACCGAGGTTGGGTCACCTTGCTCGGTGTTGGGACAGCGCGAGGCGGGGGCAGTGGGGATGGGGAGCCCCACTCTCCAGGGCCGGGTCATAAACTAATGAAGGTTTCTAATTTAGACACACCGGTGAACTTAGCGGGGTAATCGCCGTTTCCGGGGCTTATTAAATGCAGCTTTGAAAGGGCCATTTAGTCCGTGGGAAGTCGGCCCTAAGCAGGGGAAAGCTTTGAGGGAGAGGCTATTGTTTGCCCTCAGGGGCAGGTAGAGCTCTGTGTTGATGGGCACTTTTGTCTTTTCACACTCCGATTTCTAAATGTTTTTATGGGCCTGGTTTCCCACAATCGGGGGGGGGGGAACTTATCGTCTTTTCAATTTGTTTAAACAGTGACAAAGACTGATCAAATAAATTACTGTAGTGTGGTTTGATGAATGCATCCTTTCACCACGTTTTGTTTTTATGGAGTTTTCCCACCTTGGTTGAGAAATGGTTTCCCTTTGGGGAAAAACAATAACTTAGGATTCAATGAAGCTGAAAAGCGGCTAATTACTCTGAACTTCTACCTGTAAACTTTCATAGAGATAATTTACTAATAATAATTGTTTTGCATAAGTGAAATTAACCACTTATGAATGAAAGAATATTGGGCGTTATTTCCTATGTGAAAATGATTAAAATGATGAAGCATAAAGGGTAAAGTAGCTGATTTTCAAAGCTTTGCGAAGGTTCATGACCTCAGTTTTATGAACTGAATCAGAGCTGGTTTCTCAGCCAGCCTGTTTTATAGATGCACCCCGACACAGCCAACATCTACAGCTATCCTTTCTTCCGCTCTTGGAGGTACAGCCAATCGACGCAAGGAAAATGAATGTCGTTCATAATTAGTGGCTTTGCAAATGCATGCTTAGTGCATGTCAAGTGGCTTTTCCTCCAAGTATTTCAACTTCTCAAGCTGCATTTTCCTCAGAAAGTTTTAGATATGGCCTATAAAATGTCAACATTTTTCACAAATATAGAGTGGAGTTCCATAGAAATGTCTTTATATATTTCTTGTTTTGTTTTTTGACTGGATAATCTCAAACAGATTTTCGAGAGGGTCTTGTGGCGACCATAACTGTACCCAATCCACAAGTTGGATTCCACATTTGACTGTTTTTGAAGCAAAGGCCAAGTGGTCGGTCACAAATGGCGGTGGGAAGACTGGCCTGGAAGCCTGTGTGAAGCCCTCATTTGGGGCAAATTTGTGTTTGACAAACTTTTGGTTTATTGACCACACACAGACAAGAACCTTCCTGTTCAACTGTGGCCTGTCAGCTCGGTACACAAACGGGACTGTGAGAAAGTCAGGCTAGTGTTTGCCAAAGTCTTGATGTAACACCTCTGATTCAGACATCAGTGCCTCCACTGTCGCCAAGGGCATCTCCACAGAGATGCAGTGTCTGAGAAGTGGATTCTCCAAGGTTGGGCTTCCCATTCCTAGAAGTACTCACCCTCACAAATGTGCAACCGGACGAGAACCTTTACATTTTTCTATTTATCTGAACAAAATGAAAATGTTCTTTTCCCTCATGTCTTTCATGATAACATTTGATTGACGAGTATAACCTTAAAACAGAGCTTTTTGTGGTTTCCCATCTTTTTGAACCCCTGAACAATAGATGGCTCAGTCCTGGTACTTTGTTGATTAGTTTCCTCATTACTGCGTTTAATGAAACAAGCCGTCCTTCAAAGAGAAACTTAAAGCCACAGCGGGGTCACAGAGGTCGCCTAAATAATCTCCCTTGATGATGTCCTGCTGATAGAGAGGCAGCCAGGCATCCCCAGCCAACCAGAGAGGAGGTGGCCGTCCTCATTTCCCAGAACTGATCACATCTGGCCTCCCTCAGTGAACTCTGCACTCAGCCGCCTCAACCACCTTCCAGGCCTGCTCTCCCAGGGTGGAGCCCCTGTGGCCTGAGGAGTCCATTTTTAACATTTTGACAACTCGGCTATGGGAGTGTTTCATCATTGCTGCACTCCTACGTCCTCACTCCCCTGTTCTACACCAGAGAAACATCGATATAAACATCTGCCTTCTTAACGTTTAGATCCTTCAGTGGAGCAAACATTCAGTCTGGTTTCAAACTGCTTTAAACCCTGAAGATGATTTATTTTCTGCACAGCACTAGTATTAAAGCTGGGTGTGGCCAAGACCTTTAACCTTAATTTGGAATGATGGTGCACTCCAGTACTTTCACCCAAACTTTTAACAGAAAATGTGCAACATTTTAAGTTGGGACCAAATCCTTATGAGTGGAGAAGAATTTAGAAAATTATATCCTAAATATTTTGGGAAAGTCGAAGTTAGGCTGACTAGAATGGAGAACATTAAATAACACATCTACAACTATGGCAAACTAACACAATTTAAATTATGGATTTTATCAAATATCGTAAGCTGTACCAATTTAAAAAAAATCTTAAAAATGAAACTTTTTGACAGACTAGGGGAAAACAAAACTGAGTTGTTTACTCATGTTAAAAGGTTAAAGTGAGGCACTGAACACAGGTTTGACTGCATGGCCTTTACTCTAATTCAGTTCACAATTTAAAAATGCTTAATTCCAAAGTTTATTAAATGCTATGAATCGTATAATACAGGATTCTTCAAAGAGTTGTTGTAGATACCCACAGCTGTGTACAGGACGAATCTTCTTTCAGTAGAAACAAACTGTTTTATGAAAGAGGCAACAGTCTTTTATGAAAAGCCTCACTTTATTAATTCCTATTTGATGTTTTTAATTGTCAGTTTCAAGGACAACTGTTAAAACCGATTAAAATAAAAAAAGCTTTGGCATCTTAATAGAGATCCACCAAGGCGCATTGGTAAATGACTCAAAATTATTTAAAAAATTTGACCTTTGACCGATAAGAAAATACAGTTTTCCAAACAACCTTTGTGTTTTATCAGCAAAGCTATGTGATGTGGAAGTTGTTTCTGAGCAGAAAATACTGTTATTCTCAACATAAGTTACATTGCGACAAGTTTGCTGTTCTTATAGGCTGCAGAAGAGTGAGAAAGAGCAAGACATCAGCAGGTAAAATGCCAACTTTAATATTCTCCTTGTATATTGCAAAAACAAACCATTTTTTCTTACTGTGATTCTTCTCTTACACAGATGGCATGATGTCACCTCCTCTCCTAATATAAATAGTGATAAATTACATCTTACAGGAGGAAAGTTGGGGAAAAAGATACACTTCCTAAAGACAGAAGTCATTACCAACTTTACAAAAATCTTTTTGAAATTGGCCACAAAATTGCTTTTCATATCGTTTTAAGAAAGAAATTCTCCATTTACTTTTAAAAGCATTATCCTTCATAGCCACTGCCTGTTAGACCTTTAGGAAAGGCGCAGCGGCGGTCTCGGAAAGCTTCTGACGCTGTCAGAGACATGTGAAGGCAGCAGTTGTGACTGTTACACTCAATGTTCATCAGCAATTCCTGACAGCAACTGGTGGCCTCCAGCCAGCCCAACAGTTGCCATGACATTGTTTTGTTTTATGTTTCACCCACGGGACGTGCTGTATGGCCGGCCATATACGGAGCGGTTCCGGGCAGCTATGATTGAATGGGTTATCTTTTAGTTTTAAAAGCTGGTGATGAATTACTGATTCCTAGTAACTAATTAACTCGTTTTCTCAGTTCCCACATCTAGGCTCTTTGAATACAGTGCAGTATTTAGTTGGAAGCGCTAATAACGTCTGGATTTCATCAGACTTTTAGATTATCACTGCCCCCGTTTTGAACTGAGGGCTTTGTTTATAACTGTTTCCACAGACTGAGATACAACAAGTTGGTATCCAGACAAAATATAGTATCTAGGAAAGTATTTTTATTTTAAATATTTGCTCTAAGATCTTTGCACAAGTTTGAAAAAAAAAAATCACGTTTTGGAAAGGTTGTTCATTTCCTTTTCTTTTTTTGTTTTTGCGTTTGTTTGCCAAAATGTTTAAACCTCTTATTTACAATAAGCCCTTCCTCCCATATCCCACTACTTTGCTCTCAGAGTCTCTGTTCTCTGCCCTTTCTGTAATTTGTCTTTAAATGGAGGAAAGGCAGGATAAACACCGTAACTGTGGCAAAACTACAAAAACCAGGCTTGTGAAATTTCAAATAGCCTTTTATACACTTTTGTGCAATTCTCATCAATTCACAGGACAACCAACAGGATGGTAGATTAGAACGAAAGGAGATTCACATGGTTAACATTTTTTACATGCAAATTACCAAACAACGTTCAAAAAACAAATAATTAAACACGTGGAGACAATTTAAAGGGCAATAACTGTAAGTCGGATGCAGTTAAATGAAATATTTCAGGTAAAGTTTTTTTTTTAATGCTTGTAAATTGTAAATTTTCTGTTTTCCAGCATTGGTAGGATTTTCTTTTAAATGATTGAAATTGAAATGCAGTGCTTATAGAGTAAACACTATTTCTAATTTTTTCCACCAGAAAATATGACTTCATCATCAGTCGCGTTGCTAGGATTGTCTTTTTCAGAAATATGTTCTCTGCTGCTCAGTTATTTTGACTCTCTAGTCAAAAAGGTTGTGACAAATCTTTATCGAGACGGAAAGATGGCTTTTGTATAAACGGAATTTGTTTTCTAGGGATTGCACATGTAACAATGTTACATTCGTTATGTGAAATTGGAAACGTATTTCTCCTTCTCTTGTTGTTTCAACTCTCTTCCACGTGACCTGACTTTCTTAAGGGCCACCTTCAGTTGGAGTAGCTGCAGCTCACTGTGTGTAGTTTGTGATTGTGTGTGTGTGAGAGAGAGAGGGAGAGAAAGAGGGGGGTGGGGGGAGGGGGAGGGTCAGTAAGGGATTTGGCAGCTCCTTTGATCAATAAAGCATAAACAAGAGGGGGGCTTCAAAATGGGTTTCATTGTGTCAGGGGGAGGAGTTGCTGAGTCAGGCCCACTCGCTCTCTGGTCTGGGATAGAGAGTGGCCAGGCAGGCTAGGATTACTGGACTGACCAAGAGAAACTTTCTGAATCTGACTGCGCCCAGCTGTTCCAGAATCTGCTCTTAATGGCACTTTGGGATCAAATGAACTCCAGGCAGCCAAACATGTCCGTATTGTGCTGTTACTGAAGTTTAATAGTAGTATCAATTGGCATCACAGATGTAATCTTGTTTTTGTCCCGGCCTGCTAAGATTATTCCTTCACTAGTGAACTGGACAAACACGCTACTGGAGTTTGGTGCCTTTTTTGTCTCAAATGAGGGATTGGGAGCAGGATGGAAGGTGGTGGTAGGGCCCTATAAATAGGATGCTTCAAAAACAAAACAAGTGAATAGTTAGGTTTTAGGTCGTAGCTCAGTCTGCGCCTTTGTCAAGCAGGTGAAAGCTTTGCAAATGTGGCGCCAGATTGTTAAAGCCCCTGACACTCTGCGGTGTCCGAGCCGCTTCCAGGAAAAAGGGACCCCCTGCGTTGAGCCCTGGGACTGACCCTCCCTCAATAGAGAGGGTCCTGCCTGGGAGAGGAGGGCTTCCTGTATTAGCTTTCCATCTTAATCAAGCAACAAGTGCCAACAAAGCACTAATTATCAATGCCTTCACAGAGTTGCACACAATGCACAACCCACTCCACCCGCCCCTGTCCTGTCCTGTCCTGTCCTGTCCCGGCAAAGACGGTCAGAAAATAGATGAAGCAACATTGTCTGACGTTAGAATAGCTTTTTCGAAACCAATTACAGCCTCTTGGAAGCTTTCAAGACATTTTCTGCTCATCTTATGTTTCTTTTTTTATTTGATTTTTTTTTTGTCGTATTTATCTGAAGATCATGTTTACTTGGGGGAAGCAAACATTTTTACACCAAGATAATTTGAGTTTATAATACATTGGATCAGGTTGTACTTAATGGATCAGTTGTATGGAAATTAGTTGCAGTCCCAAAATATATATATATATTTTTAAAAATTTTTTGGTGTGATAGACTAATCATTAGAATGAAATTAATTTATTTTGTTGTCTTTACCTCTTGCAGCCACAATGATAAAAGCACCACCTGGCAGGATCCTCGCAAGGCTCTCCTCCAGACGAGTCAGCCGGCTCCCCCCAGTTCTGTTCCAGTCCAGCCGCAGAACCTAATGAACCCGGCCAATGGTGTGTACTAAATCATAGCATTTTATTATTATTTTTTTAGTTAATTAATTTATTTTTCACTTTTTTGTTTTGAACTCAAAATGATTGTAACTGATATACGGACAGCTGCGTTTGCGCAGCGCGGGGTAGAATACGGGTCTGGTCTCGTTCTTGCTTGTCTCTGCTCTCGGTTCTGACCATGCAGCTGGAATTTGCCCCAGGTGAGGGGAGGGCAGAACGTTACACGTCCTCCGTGTTGTTTGAAGCTCTGACTCTCAGATTAGAGTTCTAGAAAATAAAGTTGCTTCTTTGTGTCCTGTGGATTCATTTCAGCCTGTTTAGTCATTGGCAAGCGATAAAACCTTCAAATGTGAACTTTTTAGTTGTTGTGACGTATATTCTGGAGCTACTTAAAAATTGAATTTGAAGCTCATCTTTGCTTACGTTTATAAGTGTTTAGGTTGCTACAATACAGAGTCACTTAACAGCTACATATGCAAATCTTGTCCATGTTTTGGTTTGTAATCCCCCAGGACCCCTTCCTGAACACTGGGAACAAGCCATAACATCAGAGGGAGAAATTTACTACATCAACCACGAGAAGAGGACCACATCCTGGCTGGACCCTCGACTTGAGCCACGCTATGGTGAGTTTCCTAAAGCCAGAAAATGCGGGGTAGGGGGAAAAACATTTTATGATTGAATATATGTACAATTGAAACATTTTAATGATTATTTAGATTGAGTATTAATCAAAACACTTGATTACCAAGAGAAATAAATTGATATGCAATAGTTGGGTAACTCGGGGATGCAAGTTGTAGAATAAAACTACAAGATCTCAGTTCAGCTCCAGTTTATTTCAAGGCATATTTTGCATCATAACTTACTTTTAAATCATGCTTTATAATAAGAAGTGAGTCATCCCTTCATGAGTCACTGTTCATTTGATCAGCCTCCATTGTTGGGGGGGCTTTTAATCAACCACTGTTGGTTCAAACCAGATTTCTCCAAAACCCCCCTCCAATCCCTGCCTCCCATCAGAATTCCCACCTAGCCTTTTGTCGGCCATTTTAGTGTTGGCCCAACAGCTGAGTTGGCCATTAATCCTTCAGGCCGAGCTGAAGTTTTACAGTTGGCTTTCGGCGTGTGGGTGCCAGCGTCGGTGAATTAGTGAGACAGGTCCCAGGTACATGTGCTGAAACGTCTCTGCAGCCATGGGAATGAGCCAATCCCCCCGGGTGTCGGGAAGGTTTCCAGAGATCAAGCCTCCTGCATGTGTCCCTCTGCTTCAGGTGCCATCCTTTCACTGCGTTTCCCCAGGGAAGCTCATCCTCGGCTTCACAAAGGCAACATGTGTGGGTCGGCGTGTTATACTCTTTAATTTTAGCGTTAGATTATTATTTTTTTTTAGTTGAGGCCGGGTGCTTGAAGCTCTGGTTTTATGTAAGCGGTCGTGCCGTGCACAGAGGGCGGACTGGAAAGTTCAAAACAGAGTTGTAAGGGGAGCAGGGCAGCTGGGGAGGGAGATGGCGGCTGCGATCGGCAGAGCGCTTTGAAGATTTTGAAGTCTTGAACACACAAGGCGGCTGGGCCCCTGAAAGCTGGGGGAGAGTAAGGCTGACTGTTAACTCCTGAGGTGCCGCAAACATTTTTTCTGCATTCTGTCAAGGTTTTGGCTACTAAAAAGTTGTTTTCTTCAAGTTATACCTCCTTGTTAGTTGGTTTTCTAGGCATTTTTGTTTTCCCCTATAAGGAAAACCGGATTATTTCTAGCAGCAATATTTTATATTTTTGCATGGAAATTAATTCCTCTGGTTTTCCAATTATAAGCTAGGTCCTGTGATAATGGAGGCTAATTTGAGCTTTGGGAAGAAAAGCGGCCGAGCGCCTTTAACTGAGGATTGTTGCCGGCTGGCTCTCCCCCGTGTGAGGCCCAGCGCAGGCACGGCCCCATTTTGCTCAAGCCCCAGACAGACTTGAAACTCTGCCAGGCCTCTTTATTCTGCGGTCCAACTCTTAATCTGTTCCAGACCTTTTCACAGGGGTGGGGGAGACTGGAAGAGGCGAGGCAAAGGAGGGGGAAGGAGCAAAGGGAAAACGCCGATGGGATAAGTATGCCTCCTCTTCAAGGTCCTAAAGAGGTGACAAGCAGCAAATACAAGTATTAAGTGTACAGTGACTGGATTTAAAAGGGGCTGGGTGACGTGGGCATTTTATTTCTTTTATGCTTCCAGTGCTGAAGCGAAAAGAAGCGCAGATTCTCCGTAGTGGAAGCTTGATTTTTGAAGCTCTCGTAGATGAAAAGTGAAGTTTTCTGATTACATAATCAGAAAAGTTGTCACTTTGGTAGATTTGCTACTATAAAATACTCTGACGTAAATGGGACACAATAAAAACACAGAAAGTTGACTTTTTAATTTTTCTTTAATTCTTAAATATTCTACCCTGATGCATCGTTTGACAAAATACCCACCTTCAACTTTGCTTGAAGTTTACAACAACAAACTTTCCCGTAGCATTATGCTGCCCTCACCATGTTTCAATGTAAGGATGGTGTGTTAGTTTTAGAAGTACTTACTTGACCAGCTCTTCCGTCTCTCCGACTTTCCTTCTGGTAAACGGTTCTACAGCTGTTTGTGTTGGTGTAACCCACAAAGCTGCTTCTACAATAAAACCCACACAAACTGAAAAGGTCTGAGGGTGTGAATGCTTTTACCTCTGTGTAGTACACAACAAAGGTGCGTTTCAATCAGAGCCAGACTCTCTCTCCACCGGCTTATCTCGACACGAGAAACACAAGTGGCCTTCTCTTAAACTTGTTAAGTCGGCAGAAGGCAAATATTTACTCAACCTTCAAAGGTTCTGTGCCCTGGTCGTGCTGAGAACTTCCCACAACTGGCACGCCCTGGGCTTTACCTGCCCCAGGTGATCCCGGGCTGCGTTTGCCTGCCAGAGCGATCGGCTGATAAGGCCTGGAGTTGCTGGATCTTTGTGCTGCGGAAGTGCGTGAAGAAGACAAAAGGCAGACTGCATTAACTAGGCTCTTATCGACGCGGCTCACCTGCAATCGCCACCTGCATGCGCTGCTGATTTACACCATGCACAACACGGTCATGTCCTGAAAGTTAAACCGTGCTGCTCGTTCTGAGACATCACTCTGGCTCCTTTCCAATCTTATGATTTAACTTTTATGTCATCAGTGTTATGTGAATACTTTCTACTTGGTGTTTTGTCTGTGGGGGGGAATCCTTGACTGAGGAGCCCTGAAGGAAAATTCCATTTAAATTCAAATCTGAGCTTAGTCGCGCTGCTTGGCTAAAAAAAAACAACAGATTTGCCCTGATTAGACCGATTATGCAACCCTGGTATTATGGTGAAAAAACTAAACACACACACACGGACCTACTGAATTTTTGCTGGTCAGTGGTAGACTATACACTGTCTTTGAAAAGTTTTCATACTCCATGAATTCTTTCACATTTCCCACAAACAAACCATAATCCTGTGCATCAGAGGGTGACTGTGAAGTGGAAGTTCAACAATACCTGGATTTTCAACTTCACATTCAGACACTCTACTCTTATATCCTTAGTAATATCCAGTTCACCCAATTAGAGGTAACCTAATTAGTAATCTCGTAATAAATATAGCTGTTGGATAAAAGGCCTCGGAAGGTAAGTGCTGGACAAACAGGAAACATGAATAACAAGTCAGGGAGGAAGCTGAAGAGAAGTTTAAAAGCAATATTTAGGGACGCACTGATCTGAAAATCTTGGCCAATATTATTCTCCTCACTGTTATCGGTAATAACCAATATTTACCAATATTGCATATATTATATCTATTGGCATACATCTTTAAAAGTATAAAAAAATGACCACACCACTGGCTTTGCTTCTCTCCTTCAGTTATAAATGCCACAATCCTGCACTGCATCACTTTCACATACCCAAACAAACACCTCTTAGTTAACCCCCTTCACTCCCTGCCCTGAAACACAAAACGCAACAAAAATGGAAATGCACGTCTTTTGTCAATATCGGCTTAGTTTTACATCGGATCAATATCAAAATGCTAAAAAAAAATGACAACAATTTTTTTAAATCCAATTGAGATCTGTGGCACTAAATATAAGTTGCTGTTCTCAGAAGTTTGATACGGTGCGTAAAGATGACACAAATTGGTATCGAAACATGCAAAACCTGTAAACGACTGCAAAGCGGCGTGGAAATTTTTTTGCGAGGCGCTGCGTTCTGTTTCACTGCGTCTGTGAATCCAAGTTGAAAGATTTTCCAGATTGTCAGAGTTTTTGCCTACCACTTGAACATATCTCCTCATCAAAGCTCGAGTCTCGACGGAAGCGGCGCTGTCGACGTGACTCATGCACAGGAACGCCGTCATGAGAACAGTTGAGGGTGCCGTGGTGCCGGAAAGATCCAGCCTCCAAAGGCCTCGGTATCTGCACGAGATAAGAAGCAGGAGAGAAGTAACACACTCTCCTAAGGGTGCAGATAGTGTGAGTGTGCGTGTGTGTGTGTGTGTGTGTGTGTGTGTGTGTGTGTGTGTGTGTGTGTGTGTGTGTGTGTGTGTGTGTGTGTGTGTG
>CAEGAF010074298.1:0-27175 GCA_903067075.1 Micropoecilia bifurca | reverse complement strand
GAACGCATATGCGACATAGACATATGCAATCTACATATGCAGCATCTACATGCCACATAGACCAACGACATAGACCAACGACACAGCAACGACACATCTACACATATGGCTTCTACTTTTTGATACAGATGGAACCCCATACACACCAGCCTATAAACCTGCATAGGATATTGATTTGCTGCTATTCGTGTTAACAAGCAGAGAAACAGGTGTAGCTAATAAAATATTAAAAATCACCTACGCAATGAAAATCTGACAGGAAGAAATGGAAAAGTATGTAACTTACGGTGGTTATACTAATTTGGAAAATGTGTAATAATACTAGTTAAGCTTTTTGTTGTCTTGTTTTTGCATATCGTCAAGTAACCACTGAAATTACCACTCGTGTTGCAGTCGTACACTAGCAGAGCATTTTATTTGTTGCAGTTTGAAGAAAAAAAGATTGTTTTTTAATGACCAAAAACACATTTTTAAAAACCTTACACTTGCACACAGGAACTAGAACAATAACAAAAAGTGAAGATGTGTTTAAAGTTAGCAGGTGGGTGTCATTGTTTGAAATATTTTTATTTAATTTTGTACAAAAAGTCTCTCAAATCTAATTTCTAATGTTTTGAAAACGTGTTACGCCTTTTTTCTTGTGTAATTTAACCTCTTTCAGTCACCTTGTGGTATCTTTCCGCCTCCCTCCTTCATCCTTTCTGTCTGTCAACTCATTCATAACTAGTGACACTAGTGACACGGCGCGCTCATACTTGAGCTGTGCTACGGTGTTAGTTAGTTTAGCTCCACAAGTCCAAGTCTCTGCGTTCTCCGAAAGCGTTATTGCACAACGAGCCACGGCGCTCAGATACCTTCACTCCCTCTCTAAAGGACTCAGCTGCACATTGCAGTAGAAAGTCACGCCGACTTCCGGGGAAGTGTTATATTTTGCCAAATGTTTTTTTAGACCCCAGTGTTTTTTTTCTTTTCTTTTTTTTTTTTCAAAGGGGATCGACGTGACGCGGCGGTGGGACTGGCTTTCCTCCACTCAGCTCGCATTCATAAACGGATATGATAGAAAAGCACTGAATGCGCCGGAGCAGTGGCAACAACACTCAGCGCTGACCATGGCGGAAGAGGACGACGCTAGGATTCGGATTTTACAGAGTCTGCGGGGTAAAATATGTAAGTCTGACTCTCGACCGGGTGGCCGATGCGTCTCGCTCCGGGCTGAGGGTTTTGGGGGGCGGGAGGGAGTCGGTAGAGGAGCCGAGCAGCCGAAGCAGGCACCGGGGAGGGGCGCGGCGAGCTCCCGGCAGCCGCCTGTGTGAAAGCAGAGACGGGCACTCTGCCTGCTGCCTGCTGGTGCTTAACGTCAAGTTAACCTAGCATGCTAGCTGAAGCTACTAGCTTGCTTTAAATGGTCAAATTCACTGGACACAGGAACCACTATTAGGTCATTTAAATAGCTGAGGACAGAACGTTTTGGTGAAGAAATGAGCCCATTTTGAGAAGAAGAGCTGCCTTGTGAGCCCAGTTAACGTTGGTGACAAAGTGCTGCTAGCTAATATGTACCACTTCACCGCATCGTCTGTAAGCTAACCCATTCAGCTTTAGCGTTACCCTGTGCAGGTGTACAACAAAGTATTGTGATCCCCGTCAATTTGTGACACAACCACTGTATGAGTTTCAGCTCTATTCACACACCTTTACTTCTTTATTCATTTTTTTCTTTTTTTTTTTTTTACCAATGTGTGTGTGTCATCTTGTCATCATGCAATACAACCCTGTGTCTTTAATGCTGCACTTTATTATTTTGACATGATCACACGTATAGTTTGGGGATAATATAGATGGAAATCAATGCATATATCTTAACTGAAAAATCATTAAAGTGCACAGTATCAGATGATGGATTGAGATTTATATGCAACTGCTGCAATTTCTGCTAAATATCTTCAATGGATCTGCAGAATCTCCTGTTATTTACTTCGTTATCTGGGGACATTAAACTTGAAGGGTTTAAATTGGACTTCACCATTATTTTTCATAATTTAATTATAAACAAAATACTTATGTTTACATTAAATTTGGTAAGAATATGTCATTAAAGTACAACAACAAAAATATATTTAAAATCAAAAACTCACTTACGAAGCTTAGTAAACTTAGGTGGGTCCGATTCCCTCTCATGGCATTGTGTGTATGAATATTATTATTTTTTTTGCATCTAAATAATCTATTTTTCTTTACTGCTAAAGCTTTGGAGCCTAGACACATTTTAAGATTCAAATTTTACAGTTTTTTTAATGATGCGATTGTTTTTGTTTTTCCTGCTGATTTGATAGCCCTCATCAATCACATTGTATACAAATTGCTATTAGCCGTCTTATATTATTGTTTACTATTATTTGTTATAATTAAGTCAAAAGCTCAGCGCCATCAGTAAATAAAAGAAATCATAGATTAAACTACGTTTTGAAGACATTTTGCTTTATAAGTAAATGTGTCCTCATGTGGTCAGCGTTACCCCTCAGACGTTTGAAAAGTTTCTAGAATGTTCTTGTGCTGAAAGGTAAAAAGGTGCAAGCGTCTAATGCATAGGCCTACAATAGAAAGGCAAATGTCAGTTTCACTACTATGAATTAATGAGAAAAAAACTAAGCAGAACAAAATTGAGGAACTATCAGGTCTTGCGAAACTCCATTCTTCCTCGTTCACATTTGGGCCTTTTTCCTTTAAGCGTGTGTACATCAATGGAGATGGTCCTCTATGAAGACGTGTGCTTATTCGTTTTCACACTCGAGTAAATTGAGAGACCTGGTTATGCCGTAGTGTCCAGGCTTCCTTTCTGCCCCTCAGATCAGAGACTTCAGTTTGTGAAAATGTTGTCACAGAAAGGAGATGACTGCAGAGTTTTTGCGCCACACAGTTCTTCTTGCGTAGCTGTGTGCATAGCGACTTTTCACCCTCCGGGTCATCCTGATATAAGCTCATAGACTGTTTTTACTCGCTATTCCTAAGGTTAGCCTTGTTCTGTTATTATTAGTCTGCTAAAAGCTGATCTCATCTGTGGCTTTTCTTAACACGGCCTATGCCCGGGCTTAGGATGCCTTTTCAAAGCCGGAGGACTAATTTAGAGTCTCACTATCTTTTAATCCTGCTGTCTAAATCTGTCATGTCTCAGAACGGGAGCATTCTGACAGAACAAATTCAACCTGTCCAGCACCGGTTCTGTGTATTTACGCGTTGCTTCCAGCCCGTAGGCGTTTAATCTGTCTGCAAAGTTATGGAAGTGGTGCGTGTTACAAAGGTGTTTGTCATTTGTGAATCAGCGCTGTTCTGTCGCCATTGGTTATGCTGAGGAAGTCAATGTTTCGTGTTTTTAACCACATATGAGCGTCGAGTCTACTTCAGCTACATCCGCTCTGCAGTTTGCCCTAACATTTGCCAGGGGCTCCTGGCCCCGAATGAACATCAGGATGTCCAACATCAAAGTAGTGTTTTTTAAAGTGGTATAGTTGTAAAGAGAGGGATTCAGATAAAAATCAACCACCTCTTTTTTTTTTTCAGTGTCGGAACATGTTCTTTGTACCTTTTTATATTAAAAGAAAAAGGTTCCAATCAAATCTTTATTTTGTCTTGTTTCAGGATCATTACAATAGAAAAAATCTTGTTGAAAGTTCTCAGATGGTCTCAGACATGCTGTTTATGTTTCCCATTGTTTGGATGATAAAGGTTCTCTCCCGTTTGTTTTGCAGGTGAAGCCAAGAACCTAGGTCCAGTTTCAGGTCCAAATCGACTAAAGGATCTCTGTACATTTTGCACCATAAGCCTGGACCAGGAGGAAGTGTTTCGCACCAAGGTGTTTGACAAAAGCATCACGTAAGCACAGTTACAGAAATTTATTGCGTTCATGGTGAACTACAAATGCAAGACCTTGTCTTTTTGTCGTCGTGTCCAAAATGAAAAAGGAGAGCATGGAATTAAATAAATTAAAATGAAACTTTATTCGTACGATTTAAACAAAAATCAAAAATGTAAAACATGATGAAGTTAGTTTAATTTTAAAGCAAAAAGCTAACAATTATTCCTACTGATCATGTTGAACCCTAGGACAGGTTGGCATGTTTTTTGCAAAGACAGCTACACCTGACTTCTAAGATTGCCTTAGAAGATTATTTCAAACATACGTTTCTCTTAATCGTCTATATATGCAGGAAAAAAAATGAAACGGACATTCATGTTTTTCATGTAACAGTCTACATGGTGCTGTTTGGTCATTCTAGGCTTACACAGGTTTATTAGATAAAAGCTGAAGAGCCACCAGACTGTCAGTTTCGCAGTACGAGCCATTTAACAAAAACATTTATTTTACAGTTTTACCTCAAAAAAGAGCTAACTTTTTATGACCCTAGACTTGGAAATATCTTCACTAAGATGCCACTATGTGAACTGTATGTTGTTTTTTTTTTATTTCTATTTAATTCATGGGATCAAATTTATTTGTTTTCATGCAATATCTTTGATCTGGTATAATCTGCATGCACCTGCTACTTTAATACATCATTTACTATTTGGATTCATAAACCTAAATAGCAATAATAGAATACATCCATTGCGACAGACTGGCGACCTGTCCAGGACGTACCCTGCTTCTCGCCCGGAACGCCAGCTGGAGATAGGCACCAGCAACTCCCGACCCCATTAAGGGATAAAGGGTGTAAGAAAATGGATGGATGGATGGAGAATACATCCATAATAAACCTTAGTTTATTTTTATGTACTCACTGCTCATAATATTGCGCCTTTTTCTTTATCATTCATGTCTTTCTAATAACACAAGTCTTAACGCGCTGATTTTAGCAGCTTAATTAGTTCAGCTGCCTGCTCTGGGAGCCAGCCTGCATTTAGCTGCTTAGCCGATATGCCGCTTATAGTTTGCAGTCTGTAGCTTTCTGGGTTAGGGTTAGGGCTAATGTTGTTGACTTACTTTTCTTTAGTTTCCTCTCCTTGACTGTGTAGCTTTTTATGACCTGAAAGTCTTTCTTATTGAAGAAAATGTGTAGTAGCAACATTTACAGAAGGAGGGATTTTACAATCCATACACCTGAAAAAGAAAATCTTCTCTCACGTTGGCATTTTGTATTTTATCTTGATTAAAGATGTTAAGTTTTAGAAATGGGATAAGAAAACATTTGAGCTGTTTTTTAAAATTTAAGCTTATTAAAATCTCTGTACTGTGATCCCTCTAACTGGCTCGGGCCTAGAAAACATACACACAAAATATATATTAGCCTTTGCTGACATTAGTAAATGCTAATTATTTATTATGTATTGGGCAATTGTAAGTTGTGTAGGCATGTTTTTTTATTGTGATGATTTGCACAGAATTTATGCTTTCTTGAATTTTTTTCACTTTATTCAAATGTTTCATGATCTCGTTCCTTCTGTTTGCCAATAACTACTGATGGTACAGAATCATAACACACAAATTACAACTCTCATACATTTAAATTAAAAAGTTGTGAGCCACAGTACACAGTACTGTGGATAATTTTGAATAGTAAAATGTTTTGCAGTATGTGAAACAAACCCACTGTGGGGTCATCGAATCACCAACACGTTGCACTTTCCAGCTCATTTATCAGAAGTGATGCTGGCTAAAAAAAATCCAAACATCTACTTGTTTGTACTGAGGCAAAGGATCCGAGTTCAGGGTGTTTGTGTCGTTTTCTCCTGAAGAGTAATTCTCTGAAATGAGTTGTGAATCATTTGTATGTTTGAGACTGCTTAGTGTAAACACTAGTTAGTTGAGGTATCATGTTTTTACAGCTTATAGATATCAGTTGTTGTTGCATATTCTGTGATATATTTTATGTTTTGTGGTGGTTGTACTAATAAACATATATGTGATATTCTATTGGGTTTAAAAGAAGAGGGGATGATTGTGTGTGTTTTTTACACACCATTGAATCAGTTTTGTTTTGGTAATGGTTTTGGTAAACCGTCAGTTTGTTAAAATTAACTTTAATAACTCCCGTTTACATTTGATCCCTGTATCCATTGGTGCTACAATATCAGGCTAAGTAAAAATACATATCATAAAACAAAGGCATAAAAAAATCCTCTTGTATATTAATTTTTGCTGTACCTCCTTTTTTTAAAAAAAAAAAATAAAGATACACAGGCTCCTAGTTGAGTTCAGAAAATCCAAAAAGTCTTGAAAGAATTGTTTCTTTTAAATCAGTTCTTTTTTTTCTTAGTTGGTTTGCATGCTTGAGAAGTAGTTTTATTCATTTAGACAGACATAATTTTATCTAATAGTCACATGTTCACGAGAAGTTCAGTGCAAGGTGTGGAAAACCGTGATGAGGTGTGAATTAAGACTTCTTTAATTCACACATCATCTCATTAAGGTATCCTTAAATCATCGTGCATCATCGTGTCAACATCAGCCCATTTTTCATGGTATTTCACAACACTCCTTTCTCCACGCATTATTTTTTTTGGTCCTGTTTTGGTACCGTTCAGAATGATTTTACCGTCTCTGAGGAAGTGCGTCCTCCCACGCTCTTCTCTGTCCTTCTCTCTGCGACACACTCTTATACCCTAGCTGCTGTTCAGCAGAATTAGATAATCAACCATGTTTTGGCCTTATCTTCTTGAATTTTGCTCGACTCCATTTCGGTTTTATGTGCTCCTTGTGTCTGATCCAAAGGTTATCTGGAAGCTTGGAAATGAGCTAATCCCGAGGATAAAGCAGGCATGTTTCAACAGCCACCAACGGAGGCATGTAGGTAGAGTTTTTACATTGTTTAGAGACCAGGATGACAACAGAGGAAAATGTAGTTTAGTGGGTGTATTTTTGAGTGTGTGTGCAGAGCGGGAAGGGGGTGGGTCACAGGTGCATATTTCTGTGTGATATTTGAGGAGGATGCGTGGGTGTGCGCTGGATGCGCCGGCCAAGCCCGCTGTGGAAGTGTCAGGCAAGATATTTCTCTCTGTGCAACATGTTTAAATTGTGAAGGAAAATCAGAAAGAGCACCTATGAGCTATATTCTTCTTTACCCATCCTTTTTTTTTTACCTGAGTACATTTCTCTTATAAGAAGGAAATATGAAGTAAGTATAGATATCCATAAATGCCTAAACCTACAGACATTTAATCTCTTTTTTTTGACAAAACTGTTATTTAATTGCAGTCATTTTCTTTTCTTGTTTTTTTTTTTTTGGACATCTTTTGCCAGTCAGTTCTGAACAAAGCAGAGCTTATCTTTACCCACCTGCTACAAGAAAAAAAATGTATTGGATTTTTTTTTCGCTTCCAGCATTTTTCTTTGTATTAGATCAAATTTATTAGTTCATAATTTTAACGTCAAATGAAGTAAAATTTTCTTTACTTCATTTGATAAAAGAGCAACTGTAACGGCGCAATGAGCATCTTTAGCATAAAATACTCTATATTACCGTAATACACACAGGATCAAAGTGCTCTACAGAAGGCAAACATCAATTAAAATGATGGGGTCTGTCATTTCTGTCTGTGAAATTATGAATTTTAAATGTTGATTTTAGTTTTTACACCAAAACTAAAAATAACCGAGATACCAAAATACTTTAAAAACACACATAACCAGCATGCAGTAAAAACTTAAAGAAAGTAACATCTAAAATGGTAAGAATGCAAAGATGGACAAAGACAGAAGTTTAAGAGGCGCAAGAAGTTGATACTAAAATATTTAAAACATTTTTTTTTTTGGAAAGTGTTTTTTTTTAATTATTTTATGTTCTGTAATTTAAACAGGTTTGCAACTGGATGAGTCATAACTAATATGTAGATAAATAAAATGAATAGCTTTAAAGAAAAAAAAGTATCCCATCACACACTTAACAAAGAGAACAACTCTCACAATTTTTAAAATATTTTAATGCTTTGATCAAGTGGGTAAACTTTCTGTTTTCCACATGAAGAAACGCATAAGACAATGGCTTTGTCTTTATATGTTTTTTATAATTTTCTTCCTAAGCTTTTTTAATCGTTTTAATTGTTCTATGTTTAAGTTGAGTACTTTTACACAGCTTATTAAGAATTATATTTTTAATGCAAACCATTTGTGCACCATTGACCTCAAGGTGGAGTAAAGGTGTTAAAAGGTTTTCTAGTCACTTTCAAACCCATGACACGAAGAGCATTTCCTACATCCCTGATGAGTCATAAGGACACCCTGTGATGTCCACCGTCTGCTCACACTTTTCAGTTTTCCACATTAACAAACGCCATGTTCATGACTGTGATGCAACATTCCTGTGACATTGAATTGTGACAGAAAATGTAATCTCAGAAATGGCATCACTGGATAATTATTTGTTACATATTTTCCCCTATGTGATACCAGTCATTGTGTAATTGCTGTACCATCACATATCTGTTACACAATGTATTTTCAGTGTAGGATTACATTAAATCACTGATACATCATTTACTAAAACTCTTCAGTGGTTTTAGCATACTTGGTTTCATGTATTGATGGGTCAGTGTGTTTTGTCCTCTTTTAGCATCGAATGCTCTGACCTGTACTGCATGGAAAAATGTCTGTTTAGAAAGTAGTCATAGCATGTCTGTAATAGAGGCCTAAACTTTTAAGGTTATAATGAGGTCATCATGCTGTTTGTTCTGTCAGCAAGTTTTTTTTTTTCCTTTTTAATTTAACCATGAATACATGATGATTCTTTCTTCCCTTGTTTACAGCCCTTTTTACGGAGAAGATTTCTTCTTTGAGATCCCGCGGCCATTTCAGTTTTTATCCTTTTATGTTTATGCCAAGGGCGTTTTCCAAAGGGACCTACCTGTCGGTAAGTCAAATCCATGAACCAGAGACGTAGCTGGGCTGTCTTGAATAGATCTGTTGTGGTTTCACATTGTGCTGTTTTATTTTCCAGGCAAAGTGTCAATCCGGAAGGATGATCTATGTAAATATAGCGGAAAGGACGATTGGTTTAACCTCCAGCCTGTAGATCCAAACACAGAAGTCCAGGTATTTTTATTTTTCTTTGTAGCTATTCTGATGTATGCTACTCACCAAAGTTTAGTTTTAACAAATTATGTTGAGAATTTCTTTTAGCAGTTTTCTGTTTTTACATTGAAGTGAATTTTGAGCTGACGATATACACTTTTTAAAAATGTACTAAAAGGTAAAAAGGCCCATAATGTTCGTGTTTTCTGGAAAAGTCCAGTCTAAAATTTGTTGGATGTTTATTTCCCCCTTATTATTTTTATTTGCTCTGATCTGTTATTAAAATTTAATTGCAAGGACAATGTGAGCATCTTGCAAACATATAGAATCAAAATGGACCCTCTGATACCTTTTTGGTTTGCAACGTTACTCAGGACTGTAGTGGGTAAACAGTTTAAATTCTGTCAAGTAAGTCTTTTTGGTCTTGGTTGCACTGTTCTGCCCTCATTTCCTTTCTTTTCCAGTCTCATCTAATTACAGGTAATGCTAAGTAAGATATCATTTAGCTCTATAAATTCTTATACAATGGGTTTTTTTATAAAATGTTTTTTTTTTCTTTTTTGTATGATATCTTCAGGATGTTCCGGTTTGTCTGTTTAGCTTCAAAGATTAATTGGATTAGCAGCATTGTAGTCAAAGACCTGATTTTACTTGGCATAACAACAAAAATATTTATAACAAGGATTGTTACTTTAGTATTTTGCTTACAGAATTAACAAAGTAGATGTACTAAAACGGCTTTTTTCAACCTTCACACAAACAGCCTTAGATTAGTCTCAGTGGGTGCATTTTTGTTTGTGTTGCCATTGACACTTGATGCATTTCTTCATTTCACAAACTATAGTAATGTCATGTGTTATTGACAGTTGTTTGAAAATGTGGAAAAACAAATCTAGAAATTAGGGCCTGCTGGTTTAATGAGTGAATGACTGTTGACATATATTTGTTCATTGGGCATGTAGCAATTATTGAAATTCTTTTAATTGTGAAAACACTTTTTGAACTTGTGGCTCTTTTGTTGGGGTTGTTTGACAAGATAAAGTATGCTTCTATCAAATAAATACATTTAATAAATCATCAAGTTATTTAATTTTTCTTTCCTTTTTTGTAAAAAAAATATTTTCTGTAAAGATAATGTCCTTGGAACATCTTATTTTCTAGACACGTGTGTTAGATGCAAATCAGATATACCATCGTTTTTCCGCTTTAATGTGACGGTGAACAAAGTAAAGTAAATAATATTATCAGTGAAAAATTCATCATTTATACAATGTCAGAAACGATGCCTGTTGAAAATGTTAATCCTTTCTTACAACAGGGTTCATTTCACTGCACATATGCACAGCGACAAACAAGTTCAAATTCAAAGTTGGTATTTTTGAAAACAATAATAAATTTGTACACAACAATAACGAGGCAAGATTTTCACATCCTAACATCCCTATTTATAATTACTGTGAGCATCTGGAGGAAGTAACAAAGATGTGACATTTAAAGCTGAAACACTGCGACAGTAAAAAAAGCTGAAAAACATTTGCCGCCACCTGACAGAGTTCAAGAAGTTGGTCTGCAGCCCTGTTATCTGTTCATAACCTGTAGCTACAAACAGTGAAGTTTATGCAAATGCGCTGTATCAATGAGGCAATGCTAATTATGAACTGGTTTTAATGTTTATTACATTGAATGAAATTTCTGCAGATTCCAAACCTTTAGATTTTTGCTGCAATAATGCTCAAGGTGGCATTAATGTGAGGGGAAAATGTTTGATGAAGCCTCTGACAGATGAAGCTGACCAAAGCAGTGGTGCTTTGGTTTAAGTGAAGGAGAAAGACTGTTTCTGGTTTTACAGTGCAGCTTTGGTTTAAGCAGATAAGTAGGACTGCAATTACACATCAGGCTCATGAGATGGGCTGATGGAAAATTTCTGTTTTCATGGGGAAGAAATTAGAGTTTGGACGTATTTGGGAGGAAATTAAGAGCCCCAAAATGTGTGTATTTTTCCTAATAGAATAAAGCTTTTGCGAATCACATCACATTAGATTGCTCAAACCTGACAGAGATAAGTATTTTAGATTTTGAGCTAGAGATGACGAATCCAGTCCAGAGTCATTTAAAAAATGTGACGGCCTCGTGGTTTTACAGCAGCTTTAACTGAAGTGTCATTATCAGCCCATGATAAGGCAGTCAGGATTCTTTCACGTTTATGAATCATTAATATCTTGTCTTCCTCTGTCAACATTTTTATTTTTGCCAAGTCCCCAGAATGTTGCTAGACAAACATAATATGCTAACACAATAGCAGAGCTCAATAAATACTTCTTTTCAAAATAAGAGTCTTAAACATGGATTCGGTCTTAAAGCAGCCCCCTTCATACCCAGGGTTCTTTGCAGGACTCCTTCGAATAAAATAAAGTTCAGAGCAGATGGATGCTACTTTTGACAAGAAATGTTGTAATGTTTTAATTGACCAATATTTTGTTACAAGTATTTTATCAAGTTATGAACTTATCAGTGTGCAAAACCTTTCTTCAGTTATCCCAATTTATTTCTTGATCTATATAGTCTTTTTATTCAGTTTTTGGAATGTAAGGCTGGTTTCCTGGCGAAATAATGCTCTGAAATCCCAGTGCAAAGAACCATTTCTGCACAGATTATACAGCCGCTACAGTTGGAACAGGTTTCATGTCATCTTAAGAAATATTTATGTTTCTCTAATGTGGAAACATTTTCTCGCACATCAATAGATCGTACACATTTTGCATTTACACTGGCTTCTTTGAAGGTTTTATTTGGGTTAAAAAAAAAGTACCCGACAACCAGTACTTCTGGTAACTTCTGTAGCACCTGAGCATCCGGTAACTTTGCTGTGTGAAAATGCATGCTAACCAAAACTGTAGTTTTGCGGTGTGTTGTTGGAAGTAAAAGTATGCCCATAGTACTAATCCTCTGCTGTTTTTACTGTAGCTACTGTGTTGACTCTAGCTGCCATTAGCCCACGCCGGTCTATTCTGGGGATGTACTGCAATACTGATTCACTCACAAGTAGACACTTTCCACAGCAAAGTTACATCAGTGAGAAATGGAGGTGTTGATGCAATGCTGTTCTGGTTTTGGTTTCTAGCCAAACCAGAACAGGCATGTAGCCTGTAAACCTGCTGGTCAGAAAAAAAAAATTAAAAAAATGGGAAAACTAATCTTTTCAAGCAATCTAAATTTCATAATCATATTCTGTACTTGAAATGAAATAATTTAGTGACGCTTTCAGCTTATTTGATCTTTTTTTGCAGAGCAGTTATCTTGGCTTTAAGGCCTATCTTGCATCTGAAAGAAGTACTTGCCTTGTCAGCCTAGTGCTGAATTGCAGAGACAAGAGTCCAAGTGTGTGGGCGTCTTGTTTAGCTCTTTCTATCTCTCTGACACTTCCGAAGGCGAGACCTGCAGCCTTCACCACATCCGACCCTGTAAAGATCTTTTTGAGTGATGGCACATATATTATAGTTTTTGTCACACATTTTACCCCAATTTCTCAAAAGTAAAAAAAAAAAAAAAACACTTTGCCAAGGGGCAACGCAGAGCAGTTTAACATAATGCAAGTGTTTTATGCGTGTAATTCAGTGCAAAGAAAATGCACGGCATATGTGTCTATGCCTTGCTGTGACCTTGTTTTTATCGTGTTTCCATGTCAACCTAAGATTTTATGCATAAATATTAAGTTTGATTGAATATAACTCACATTTCTTCGACAGGGTAAAGTTCACCTGGAGATGCGACTGAATGAAGTGATCACAGATCACGGCTCCACTGGTCAACACTTAATGGTCAAGTGAGTCTCAACTTTTCCTCGATCCTACTAATGGTATTCAGATTAAAGGGGAAAAAAAACAAAAACGTTTGTCTCATGAGCTGTTAAATTTTGCAAGTTATTCAAGCCAAAGTTGAATTTTAAAATCTCCTTTAGCACTGAATGAATTTGTGCCATTAACTGAGAATCGCAGCACAGCAGAAAATTTGTCTGCTCGCTTTGCATTAGTAAGTTTTACAAGAACTGATTTTTAGTCTAAAGCAAAAATATTAAATGTATCTTTTAAAGGTTTCAAATATGACTTATGTAAAAAAAAAAAGTGCAAAATTTTAGAAACCACAGGAAATCCGATTTCTCGGGTGGTTTCTATTAATCAAGGTCTCGGAACCTAAGTAGGTTATCTGCGCTCTAGTTTAAAATTTAGCGTTAAAAGAAACCTTGAACCTCGCGCTGCTTCAGCGTGCTCCAAGTAGTTTTCAAAAACTTTCATTTAAAGTGATCAGCACTACCAAAGTAAGAAAAGATCATAAGTTATTTGTATTGCATGAAGTTTCTCAGAATCAGACCTCTGCGTCCACTTTTGCAAAATGTCAAACTAATAACAAAATGATGCTAAAATGTAAATAATTTGTATCATAGAAAGTATTTACACCCGTTGTCCTTTTTATATATTGCCACTCTACAAGCTTCAGTGTCTTATTTTGGGATTTTATATAATTAACATTTAATACTGTGAGCTGTAAAGAAAATTATGCACAAGTTTCTCTTTTTTAAAAAAATTTAAACATTTATTTCAAGCTGCATTTGTATTCAGGTCCTCTGAATCAATACTTGGTGAAACCACTTGTGACTGTATTTGTAGCTAGAAATCACTGGCGGTGTCTTAAGATTTGCTCATATTGAGGATGAAATAGTTGCCTATTCTTCTTTGCAAAATAGTGTGAGTCTTGTCTTAGTCTTTTTATTTAACTCTTGACTTTGACTAGACCATTCTAACATATAAATATGCTTTCATAAGAGCCATTTTCTTGTCCACTTAGGTAGATTTAATGTGTTTGAAGAAAACAGTCCCACAGAATGAAGCTGCAGCCACCATGTATTGTTGTTGTGGATAGTTTGTTGTTTTCCATCACGCATTGTATTTGGTATCTAGTCCAACAGGTTAGGTTTTTTGTCCCATTTATCAGTCTACCTTGTTCCAAATGCCCCTTTTTTGTTTTGCAGTATCCCTCTACCGGTGGCAATCTGCACACTGAAGTTCTTCCTTTCGGTGCTTTCTTCTATAAAGGCTAAATTTGTGAACCCCACTGCAGTTTTTCTGACCTGAGCCTGATTTGAGCTTCTCTTAAGTGTTCTTACCGAGCCATCTTAGGTTTCCTGACGCCGTTTGTTCAGCAATGTTCTCATCTAAAATACACATCTCAGGCCTTCACAGATCAGATGGATTTATACTCAGATAGAAATCACAAGAACACCATTCACTAGTGGCGTGACGTTTGTTAAAAGTTGATTGCACAAGATCTTTTTTAGAGTGGCTATGGGGAGGAGTACAAATGCGCAACACATTTTTCAGATTCTGGAAAAAGAATTTTATGAACCATTTCATTTTCTCTCTTTCATTCACATAAAATCCCCAAAAGAATACAGTGAAGTTTATGCTCGTAACATGGAGATGTTTCAAGTTTTTAAAGATTTTTTAGCAAAGATGAAACTTACTAGAAGGTACAAAACTAAAGATACAAAGACTTATTTCTCTTGTGCACTGCTGTGGCTGCATGTAGTCAAATTATTTCAGTCAAGAAAACTATAACATGCGCACCGTCTGTGCCACATGCAAATCGCAGTTGTCTGTTTTTATAGGTCAGAGGCTTGTGAGGAAAACGCTTGTTAAAAAAAAAAGTTGACTTGATAAGAGTATATAATTTACCATGCTTTGGTTCTTAGTGTCTTGTCTCATACTTGATGTGTGTCGGCATGAATGGGTTGGTGCTACTTCAGAGCTTTCCATTTTGCATCAGTTTGTCGTCGCAAAGATTGGCTTATTTCTAGGCGCGTAAACATGATGGGCGGATAGCAAAAAGAGGAAAGAAAACGCCTCACTGGTGGGTTAGGTCAAGCACGTCAAGAACTAGTTTAGATGTGCAGATGTCACGGATGTTTGCTGTTTACGTATGTTTCACCCCCCAATCCCCCATTCATACTTAAGAGCTCTGTAATGAGGAGGAAGTGATGGCATCTGAACAGGAAGTCTGTGCTTTTTCACACTGCAACCACTGTGGCTTTTTTTTTTTTCTCAGTCAGCCGTCATTCACCTTGTCACTCAGATTGTTTGCTTAAACTGTCACACGGCTCACTGTCGGCTCTCGCCATTGACGCATACGCTCTGAGCAAAGCGCGCTCCCGGTGTCCTACATCCGCTTAATCAGACAAGACGCCGATGTAGAGATCTGAGCAGTTCAGGTGCAACCTCCTGCCTTCCTGTTCCGCCGCGAGGTGATCGGTTACGACACGCAAAGGGGCGAGTGGGGGGGGGCTGAAGGGAATATTGTCATGACACCCAGGAAGATCACAGACAAACATCCTGACATTCAGCCGCTGTACCTGTCCCTCTGGCCTCACTTAGGGATGGGCTGAATTCATTCTTACTCTCTGGTGGCCCCTGCTTAGCAGCCACATCCTGTTTAGGGTGCCGACAGTGTCTGTTTGTTGTCACCTGAAACACTTTTGAAAAAAATAAAGCAATGGTCCCTGTGTGACTGCAGTCGAACATGAGGGCAAAGCACTCCTTGTAATTTGAAGGCTGCAAAAAAGAAAAAAAAAACATGGGCATCTTTAGGTTTACTGGTGTTTGGATCTATTTTGTACCACGTGTATTCATACTGTAACCTGATGAGGTGTCCAAAATGCGTCATATTGAGGTGTGAATGACGAATAGTTTGACGTAATGTGGTTACCTTTTTTGTCATTCACTAATTCACTATACACATTTATTTAGAGTTTTAGGGTTTTACTCTTAAGTTAAGCCCAGTTTCTGTCAAAGTAAAAAGTAATTCAATATTCAGAACCAACTTTATTGGCCAAGAGTTTTTAAAAGCAAACACCAGTTGCCATTTAAATGTATGGTTAATCTAAATAATTTTCATTCTGGTTGCAGATTTAGGCTAGAAGTAGCCCTTGTGCTTTTACCAACATGTTTCTTTTGGCTGGAGGTAATATTAATATCTTAGCCAGAGTCCTGACTTGAACCTGCTGACGGAGCTAAAGATTAGGGAGATGGCACAGAGGCCTTCCAACCTCAAAGACTAGGAGCTCATTAGGATATTTTTTTTAAAAATACAGTGTAATGACATGAATCAAGTTGTAATTGCGATGATGGTAATTAAGATTTTTGCTGAGATATTTTTGAGAAAGTTACCATTAGGAATTTTAAGTCCTGCTCCTTTCCTCATAGTTTTATCTATTGAGAGGTGCCATCAATTTTTTTTATAATTCAGCTCAGAAGTAGCTGAACTGGTCTAAATCTGTTGGGTGTATAAACAATTTCAGGCTTAAGTTTATAATATTTATCTTGTATAGCATGTCGGTGTGGTTCTTTTTCTATTGTTAAAAATCGAGGCCTTCTGAAACTTTTGTTTCCATAAACATTGTGCATGAAGCAGAGTGTGATTCGACATTGTCCTAAAGATGTTTTGCTCACTAAATACATGTTTGTCTTTCCATTTGTTTTCAAACTGCTGCAGAATAATTGAGTGCAAAGAACTGCCTTTGATCAGTGGCCAGAACTGTGACCCGTACGCCACCGTGTCTCTTGTTGGACCTGCCAGGTAACTCTGCTAACGCCACACACAGACATAAGGCAGCTAAGCTGTTCCCACCACTTGCAGACAGGATTTACATTTCTTAAAAAATATATATTTTTTATTATTTAAAATGGGGTGGATATTATCTAATACAATGTAAAGCCTATGATTTATTAGCTTTGAACAAATTTTATGTTTTACTTTTTGTGTTTTTTGCATAGTTTGCTGATTCTGTGTACAAACAACTTTATATTTTGCAGTATTTTGACTGTCAATTGTTCGTTTTGCTAAATAATTAGCTTGAACTCTTAAAAATTGGATATTATTGTCCCAAATAAACGTGGCTGAAAGATGTGGATCAATTTAAAGACGGTGTTGTATTATACCACAACACCTGATAAAGTTGGCTAGCTGTGCTTGATCTTTGCCTTTGCTATAAATACAGGTTGTCCTCATTGTTTTGGCAAATACTTTACTATTACACTGTATAAGCTCTGCAGAACTGATTTTTATTTTCCCCAGCAGTTTTAACAGTTCACATAAAGTTTCAGGGGTTGGTAGATAACTCGATTTTTTTTTTTTTTTTTTTTGGGATCATGCAGCAAGAAGAAACCTATGCCTGATGGCGGAAATTTTTTCTGCACTGATTTTAAGTATGAAAAAAAATTACAAATAAGTTACAGAAAAAACTGAGAACATTGGTAAGGTTCAAATGGCACAGGCTGTGCAGCAAGTAAAGAACAGTTTAGTTTTATGTTTATTTAAATCACTGTCAGGTTTATTCTAGCAACTAAAACTACAGATCAAGTGTGAGCATCGAGATCAATTGGATAATGCCCAACTGTGCAAATATGTATATTGTACAGTGAGAGAATGCATGAACTTTAAATAAAGTATAAAGCTAAATCTTGTGTCTAAGGGTAATGTATATTTACAAAGGTGACTGTTTTGCGGAAGTCTAAAATATTTCAGAACATTTTATCAGATCCAAAGCTTAGAGATATTTTTGTAATGAAAATGTCACAAACTAAATGGTGACCAATGACCACTGTTTCTTTCAATTAACTTGAACTCGGCTTCATGTAAGATATTTGGCAATATTGAACTAAACATCTGTAATGAGAGTTGGACGATCCCTCGGCTGACATTGTGTCCATATGAAGCTCCGGTTAGCGACGTTTTCAATACATTTGAGCTTTCCATGCAAGTGCTATGCTTTCTTCTTTGGTTTCATAGTTCGTTCTGTACTGCATGAAGACACACACATATGTCTTTAAACTCCTGCTTGTCATTAAGAGTTTTTTCTGTGGTGTGGAGTGCTTTTAAATCTTCATATCTCCAGTTTCTACCTTTAAGTTTAACATCATGTAATAAAAACAGATGTGCTTGTTGCCCTGAACACATTTTTTGTCAAATTCACCAAACTTTGACACTATAGAACCAATCTATGACCTGAAGAGCAATTTCACTTAGATTTTCATATGGTTTTCAAAATGTAAATATTTCCTGAACTACTTGTGTGAAACTAATTTATTTCCATCTTGTGTCCTTTAGATCAGACCAAAAAAAAACAAAAGTAAAGAAGAAAACCAGCAACCCATATTTTGAGGAAACCTTTTTCTTTGAGGTGAATCATACATGATTGATTTTTACTCAATCGTTCTTGTGATAGATTCATAACATATATAGCTATATTTATGAATAAACACACTGATAAAGCCTCTACATGTTCATCCTCAGGTCACTCGGTCTAGCAGCTACTCTAGAAAATCACAATTTCCTGTGGAAGAGGAGGACATTGAAAAGCTCGAGATCAGGTGAGTTTTATTTCATGTGCGTCTGCTCCGTTTCCCCCTTAGTCTTGCTTCGCCAGGCCTTTGGATCAAAACTGTTAACTTAGCTGCGGTGTGTTCTGACTGCTGATAGAGAGCCTTGTCTTCTGATTAAAGCACGGTGGGGCCTCCATCACAATGGAGTCGTAGCTCACTGGTAAGAGTAGACAGGTTTAAAAGGTAAACACTCGTGCATGGTTTTTGAGGTTTGAATTTGAGGTGGCGTTATTGCACTGGCGCTGTTTTAGTTCCTGTGCACCGAGGAGGTAAGCACCTCTCAGTAATGACATGTTCCTTGGAGTCCCTCTTGCTGTCCACGCATTGGGCGGCTTATGTTTGCGTGACGTTGACCACACTTGTGTGCGTGTGTGTGTTGTGTCAGCTTTGACGAACAGCAGTTTAACGTTCGCAGATGAAAAGCGTAACATTTACGTTGTTTTTCCCTTGCAGAGTGGATCTGTGGAACAATGAAAATCTGGCTCAGGATGTGTTTCTCGGAGAAACGAGAGTTCCTGTCAAGATCCTTCAGAGCGACCGCGTCCACAAAGCCTGGTAAGGACCAGCCGTGGGGAAAAAAAACAAAACAATGCTGTCATTTTTCTAATCCTCCACCTTTGTGGTCCTACAACATGCCTGATAACAAAGTTGGGAAAAGTAATTTGATTACTGATTAATCTTTTAAAAAGTAACTGTTTTTTTTGCTGATTACTTCATTTTAAAAGAAAATTATAGTACAAGTAACTTTATTAGTTACATTCAACAGCTGCCAACGATACCCACGAACTGCTTCAACAAAAAAATAACCAGTTTTGCCAAAGCTCCTTTTACAGGAAGTGCATTTTTAACAGTGTCTCCTGATTTGTATCTCCTGGTTTTTAAGCTGAACCTAAAAAATATTTTCTGAAAATATCAAAAAATAAATGGATGTCTTTCTTGACTCATGAATACCTGTTTTTACACATTAAAATTACAAAATGTACTTAACATGAAGCTTTTTTTATAATAAATAAAATACCTTTTCACCCGACATATTTAACTATTAACACTATAATGGAAATTACCATTTATATAATTTTTCGTAAATGTAGCTATTAGATTTTTTTTTTCTTTTACATGTAATCTCATATTATGAATGAAACAGTGGAGTTTGTTCGTATTGAGCTCATTCAGTGCAGCCTTCAGGTTTTTCTCTGTCTCTGCACTGCTCCTTTCAGAGCATTTTCCCCTTAATTCAGAAAGGGGGAGAAATGCTCTGTGAGGCAGCTTGGCATTGATTGTAATTTATTATGGCACAAAACGAGGGCAAGTAACCATGCGCAGGGGAGGCATTTCATCTGCAACATATCACCTGACCAACTTCCTTAACTCTCCCCTACTCGCTGGCTTTGCACCGAAGTCTAGCTTTTGTTGTTTGGATGGTTGAGGAACCTCCTGCAAATAGTCCCAGCTCTCTGCTTTGCAAGACCTGCTGGAGCTTCTTGAAGCTGAATGAGTTTGTCACCTGCACAGAGTTCACAACAAACCCTAATATTGTCCCATCTTTAATTGATATTTTCAGCTTGAAAACATGCAAAACTCCTCCCCTGGTTGTTGTTTATTTACATTTGTGCTCTTGACTGCTTAGTTTGTATTTTCAACTGTCATGTTGAAAACGTGATTTGTCGCACACATAACACCACTCACATCATCGCAGAAAAGAAGGCATGTGTTTTGTTACTAAGGAAGTTGATAAAAGGACTTGGATGTGTAACTGTAATCTGATTGCTTGTTCAGAAATAGTAATGCGATGAGATATTACTGTGTCTCCTTCATGTTACGGTATATATGTACTTCATGTTACAGTATATATGTAATGTCTGCAGCTCGTCCCACCTGAGCTGTGGATCTCTGCAGCTCCTCTACAGTTACTATGGTGCTCTTGGCTGTGTCTCAGATTAGGGTATGATCTTGAAAGGCAGGTGATTTTATTTATATATTATTATATTTCATGAACAAAGCTTAAAATCCTCCTGTTACTATTTAGGCAATTTCAGAAAATTGCAACCTACACTGGCTTTAGGATATTGCGGTAAAGGGGTTTTCTATGAACCACACTGTTTGTAGTTTTTATTTTTAAAAAGAAAAGTCTTTGCTTCCACAATAATGCGCTACTACTGCACATAAGTACTGCAAGACGCTGAAGCTAAAAGATGTCAAGAAATGGCTGCACTGTGAGCCATATAGGAATGTTATTAGTCACTTTGAATCTACCTCCTTAGTAAAACAGCAGTTTGGTTGAATTGGTACTGAGCCAGATTAAAGTGCATGCTGCACACCAGGCTACTTGCTCTTTTTGCACATTAAAACTACCCTTGAGCGTATAAAGTCCTATTTGATTAAAGTGCTGGAAGTCAGTCCCTCCCTTTCAAGTTCACTGCCTAAGGTCTATAAAGTTGAGTTGAGCCTTTTTGCTGGTTTACTGGTATTTTATTAAAAGTCTGTATTACACATCTATCAGGACAGCATGTTCTGCCAAGTTTTCACACAGCCGCTACAAGGTGACTAGAAGAACCTCCCCAGATTTCTGTGTTCAGCAGTTTTTCCCTTTGTGTGGATGTGGCCCAGCTTTGCGTCGGAGTAGGTGATATGGGATTATGCCAGATAGCAATCTGTTGGTACATGAAGCCTGCAAGCGTAGTGTGTGGGTGGCTCATTGCATGGTGGCATTACCTCATGTCCTGTGTTGCCTCACGGTCCATTCTGCATGCAAAATTATTTTTTTCCCCTGCTAAATAACATCAAATGAAGTATCTCTGTTCTGTGATCCATGTAGTTTATTAGCTTCAGCTAATAATGCTGTTTTTTTGTTGTTTTTTTTTCACCTCAACACGTGATTACTGAATGGATCAGTGTGCTGCAGCAATCTGGGCAGTTTTTTTTTCTCAACCTATTTAAAGCAGAAGCTCTTCTTACAAAAGCCTCTCAACAGTTTTATTAAAAACAGTTGCAAAGTTTATGAACAATCACTAAAACTTTTAACAATATCTGATGTTGACTGGCCCTGAAACACTTGGGTGGCACAAACATAAAAATCACAAGATTATGTGATGCATATGTGTGAAATAGAAAATGTAGTTTATGAATTACCTGATGAAAGATAAAGGTTGGACGTTGACTACTGATTTAATTAGAATATCGTTTGCTTTTGAGATTTTGAGTCGGTATTTCTGATTCCTCAGTATTTGTATCTTAATTAAAACCTTATGTTTTGTGTTTGTTTTTTACCATTTTAAATTGGGTAGTGTGGCATCAGATTAAAGCTCAACTAAAAGTTGAGAAGCTTGTGGATTTAAGATTTTCTTCTCTACTCTAACTGGTTAAAATAATTTCTTTGAACAGTTTCCTCAGGTTAAAGGAAACATTTTGTTCTTTGCGTAGCTTCATGTATATTGCATTAGAAATTACATCTTTTGGGGTTGTTGTATTCCTTGCTGAGGTTTAACTATCTGGAAAATACTCTCTCCAATCTTTTCCTCTCGTCTTTAAAGAGACTTGAACTAAATTGTACTAGGTTGTTCTTTAGTAAAATAGATTTGTTTTTCTCGTACACACCTGTAATTTGTCCTCTCTCTCTCTCTCTCTCTTTCAGGTATCTCCTCCAGCCTAAAGGGACAGGCAGCAAGTCCAAGTCTGATGATTTGGGACAACTGCGTTTGAAGCTCTCTTACATTGAAGACACGGTGCTGCCCTCTACCTGCTACACACCTCTCTGCAACTTGCTGCTCAAATCCCCCGATGTGAAGGTAACGCCACAGCTGAACCTGAACCCGTGGTCAATGCTGTATTTGGAAAAATAATTGCTGGTCACTTATTGTTTTCCTTCTCTTTCACTTTCATCCCTCTTTTTGACCCTTGCAGCCGCCCTTTAAGCCCACTTTCAGTTTAGTTTTTGTTTTGTTTGTTTTTTTCTTTTTTCCTTCTCGGTTTTTTTGTTGATGTGCTTTTTGTTCTCCCTCAGCCCATCTCGGCATCAGCAGCACACATCTTGGGGGACATCTTCAGAGAGCGATATGAGGCCGTTCTGCCCATGGTCCGGCTGCTGCTCTACCACAGCCGTTTTGTGCCTTTCGTCTCTGCCGTGGCGGCTCTGGAGCTGGACAACACTCAGTGAGTATCAAGCCCCCAGCGGGGTGCTCAGTGACACATGCGATGTCATTCTGCAGCGCTGCGAACTGCAGATGGATGGAAGCGCTGAAGTTGGGTTCCGTTTTATTTGCGATGATAATCTAACCACAGACAAATACGAAACGGGGAAGTACCACAGAAAAATAAAACTGACATTAAAGCTGGAATTTCTGTGTTGGCCTCACTTTTAATTTAATTTAATTTAATTTCTGGGGTTTTGCATAATAATGTGTGAGGTGTGGTTGTGTCGCATTGGCACATTTTTTCTGAGAGAGAAACTGTAGCACTTGTTAATCTAGTCGTCTTTGTTTACAGGGAGGCTAACACTATATTCCGAGGCAACTCACTGGCAACTCGCTGCATTGACGACATGATGAAGATCGTGGGAAAGAGTTATCTGGCTGTTACATTGAAGCCGGTTATTGATGAGGTATGAAGACACAAAACACACAGAATCAGACGCTCATTCAGTGATTATAAAGCCACAATGTTTTAGGAAAAGGAAAAACCTTTTCACGGCTGCCTTTCCGTGTCAAACCCGCCTCTGCACAAATGTCATTAGTGGGTTGAGGTTTCACACGTTGCTGCATCCATCCTGGTCACAAACGGGATAAACAATTGGCAGCTTCCGTCAAATGATTTCCTCTAGTTTTGTTTGATGCTTTAAGATGAAGCTAACATGAGATGTAGACATTAGGCTTTTGTTCCTTTGGATGCTCCAATGGGTCAGATTTTGTTCAAACAGCCAAACTACTGCAGACACAAGTGTAGCAGGACACCTAAGCAGGGGATCTGAGGAAATGTCCTTAGACTCGGCGCCGTTTTGTCTGTCAGACATGATCGGATGACCGATGTTAGTGCCGCGTGTGGAAAGGGTTTCTTAGTGCTCCAGTTTCTGTCCTTTCACTTCAAAATGTTTTCTTCATCTTTCATAAAAATGTTGTCTGACTCCTCTGTGTTTGGTGACTGGATTGAGTGTCGACCATTTTTCTGTTGCCTCTTCACAGATTTGCGACTCCAACAAAACATGTGAGATAGACCCCATTAAGCTAAAGGAAGGTGACAACGTGGAGGTCAACAAGGTGGGCGATCCTCACTCGCTTTTTATGCACAAGATTGAGACTGTGCATTTTCCAAACCTAAATTCCTTTAAATCACTTTTATTACTGTTACAGGAAAACCTTCAGGTTTATGTCCAGAAAGTTTTCTCCTCCATCACTCAGTCCAGCTCCAACTGTCCCCCTCTGATGTGCGACGTCTTCAGGTCGCTCAGACATCTCGCCTGCAAACGCTTCCTGGGTGAGGAAAAAATCTCTGTGAGGTGCAGCTAATTAAAAGTTCCCCTTTAAAACAAAACACAAGCTAGCATTATTTAAATATTGCTGCGCACAATTACTCACAAAACCCACTTTTGCTGTTATTCTGTAACAGATTTCTAATATTTGGCGTTATTGGTTTTATTTGCCAGTAGGTGGAGCCAAATCATTAAGATTTCATCGACTCTTTGTGTAACGCCTTTACAGTCTTTTTGATAGACCAAACTCGGTGATATTAACAAGTTTTCTTTTCTTTTTGCAGGCGACCCACATGTTCAGTACTCTGCTGTGAGCAGCTTCGTGTTCCTGCGCTTTTTCGCCGTGGCTGTTCTCTCCCCACACTCGTTCCAGCTTCGATCTCATCACCCCGTAAGTGCAAAAGCCTCTGCTACCAGGATGTTCTGCCTCATTATCCGCTCTGTGTGTATTTGCTCTGTGAGCAGGCCTCGTTGCCATGCGTTTTGTTCTTGCAGGATCCTGAGATCGCCCGCACACTCACTCTCATCTCAAAAACCATTCAGACTCTTGGCAGCTGGGGTAGTTTGTCTAAAAAATTGGTAAAGACAAGAAGAGTGTAAAGATTTATACAATTGTTCTCCAACAGTGTCAAATGCTCGTCTGTAACCAGTTGAAAACTTTTTCTGCTTTCAGTCCAGTTTTAAAGAAAGCTACATGTACGACTTCTACAAGTCATTCCAAGAAGAAAAGTGCATTGAAAAAGTTAAAAAGGTATGTAGTATAAACCTGCTCTACAGTCCAGTATATTTCAGTAGTTTTGTTTATATCTACTTATTAGCGTTTTTGTCCACTTCCAGTTTCTTGACGAAATCTCATCCAACGTGAGTAAAGAGTCCTGCAGACAGGAGGACGCCGTGGTTCTGAAGGAGGGGTGAGTTGTTCCTATTGACAAATATAGTTTCTTGCAAATTACTATCATTAATTACTCTTCAATCTAAAGCCCTGCAGCTGGGCGGAAAGGACTTTCACTGACTTTGCGCGTTTCTTCTTGGCTTTTCAAGGGAAGTGCAGAAACGAACCCAAGGAAAGAAGAACTTCTCTAAGAGAAACTTTAAGAAAAGATGGCTGAGAGTGACCAACAGGGAGCTGTCCTACCACAAACGTAAAGGTGAGACCGCTCATTCTCACAGTCCACTCAATAACAGGATGTACAGCTGGAAATTGCATAATAAGTCAGTTTATCTCTTAACATGTTTTCTCTGTGAAAAGTAAATGTGTCGGACATCGAGGCTCCTCATGCTCTCTTACTGCCTGACCTGTCAGTTTGTGACAAGTTGTTCTTTAATGGTTTCCTGCTCTTCCTGTGCTCTTCATTTTCAGAATGTAGATTAAATTGTGCTGCTAGTTATCTAAAGCTCAGGATATTATTCAGTCAAATCTGACTCTTTAAACTTCTCCAACAAACCTGTGAGGCCTTCGCGGAACAGCTGCATTTATACTGAGATTAATTTGCCCAAAATGCTTGGATATTTTGGGGTGTCAAAGTATTGTGGAAAGATTGAGATTTATCTGTGTTGTTCTGTGTGTTGTCACATAAAATCCCCAAATTCTCATCTTTACCAGAAACTTTTTGGTTATGTCGCAATAAAACGTGGAGGTTCCCAGTGGTGTGAATTTGTGAACAAAATGTTACAATTCGACCTCTGAATTTTTCATGTTCCTCAGATCAGTTGTAAACTCATGGCTGATCTGAGCTGCGGTTTAACACGACTTTGTAGCTCTACATGCTTTGCTTTCCTCCTTAAATTAGACTTATGGCTTAGACTTATCCTTCCGACGGGATTAATCTGTAACGTTTTGGTACTGAGAGTTTTGGTACTACCACTGTTATCATAATCGGTAATAAAAATGACAAACTGTTTTCTCATCGACAGGGAAAGAGGCCCTCTGCACCATCAGCGTCAAAAACATCCAGGCGGTGGAGAAACTCGATGAAAGTGCCTTTAACCGCAAAAATGTAAGTCGGTCAGCCTGGGATATCTCTTACCACCTTTCATTAGCTTCCCGCTTTGAAATGGAAGTTGTATCGAGGTCACGTCCCAGCGTTAAAACAATTAAAAAAAAAACGTTTTTAGCCTCGTGAATCTTTTCTGGCATTTCCCTTCAGGAGGTTTGAATAGTTTACCATTAAAGCTCTGAAAAGCCCTCAGAACTGCCACTTTGGAGAGTCTTAAAAACTGTTAACTCTAAATACTGAGGAGCACAAATTGGCTCTTGCATATAAAATTTTACGTCCGTAGGTACAAGTGCGAACAATCAAGCCGTTAAACGTTTAAATCTTCTTAAAGGTTTGGAACATGTGCTTGTTGTGTCCTTAATGCCTAAAGACTGTTGCGTTTCCTCTTGCCAGATGTTTCAGGTGGTCCTCTCAGAGAAGCCGCTCTACGTTCAGGCAGGAAACTGCGTGGAGGCCAGTGAGTGGCTGGAGATCCTGGGCCAGGTCAGCCGCTGCAACGAGGGACGCTTGACCACTTACCACTCGTCGAATTACACCGCCGGAGCGTGGCAGTGCTGCAAAAACCAGAGCGGCAGCGCTCCCGGCTGTAAGCCCTGCACAATGTGAGTGTGGGATGAGGTCGCCTGGGATCTGCCCAGCTAACGCTGCAGATCGGAGTTCACACCCAGTAAAGAGTCGACTGCTGTTCTGAACCCGGGCCGCCGCCGCCGCCGCCGCCCACGTTAAATGTGGCCACCTATGTAGACACAGAGAAGCACGCTTTGGAAAAATGCACAGCTGTTTGTTTAAAATGGCAAATAAAAAAAAAGAGAAGGCAAATTAAATGAGGTGAAAAGATAGATTGCATCACAAAGACAAATGCATGACTATAAACTGAGACCATGATGCATTGCTGTCAAAATGTTGCTTTTAATTATTCTTAGGTAAGGGAATTAAAATTTTACTTTTTATTCGGTTGCTAAAAAAATTAAATTCCTCACTTTTTGCCATATTTTACTCTGGATATGCTGGGGCTCAGTTTTGTTTTAGGCTAATCTTTGCCAAAAGCTTGGTTTCACCAACATGACCCAGATTTTTTCCAGCAGTTTTTAGGTTTTAATTTTTCTAACATATTTCTTAGTTCAGTACCAACCTCTAATTGTACCTTTTCTGTTGGCTTACTACGGAAGCGCATTGCTGTCACGCAGGAAAAAAAAAAATTCGAGCGCTATCACGTTATAACGTGATACGTAACACGTTAAAACGTGATACGTAACACGTTAAAACGTGATACGTAACACGTTAAAAC
>CAEGAF010074281.1:0-15538 GCA_903067075.1 Micropoecilia bifurca | reverse complement strand
TACTTTATATGTACTATATATCTCAAACTGAGTTCCCCAGCAATTAATTAATGTGCTGGAGAACTCAGTTCAATTAATGTGACAACTATTAACACAAATCCCAGCTGTAGTTAAATCTGGTATCTCAGAAATGCACTTACTGTGCCACCACCAAGCAAACAGAATTATTATTCTAACTACCATGGTGACCAACAAATCTTACCTTAGGAGGCAGCATGTTCTAATATTAACTGGTCAATACAACTGTTTTTCTGAGGCCATTAGTTCTGAACAGATGTAGTATAAAAGTAACAACAAGAGCTTGTCGCGTACTAAAATCAACAGAACTTTAAAGCCATGTTGTTAGGAAAATTTTGTAGAGATGGTAAATCTTTTTGTTGATCACCTGCTTCAGGCCATGTTTTACCTTCACTGCTGCTCTTTGTGTCAACTACTTGACAGTTTGATAGATTCGGTTAAAATATGAGAACAAACAATAAAGGAGCCTATTAATTATTCAGTCCTTCTGAGGTTGAATGATTAATTGGTCAATGTTAAGTGGCTTAGCAAAGAAAGATCATTCCACTGAGTATCGTCAAGATTTCAAACGGAAGAAAATATCAGATACCTTCAGAAATCCTGGCAAGCTATAAGTTAATATCACTCAAATTATATTAGAAAAAAAAAATCTGTCTGATTGGCAACAAATCACAGCTCAACTTCTGGCTATAAAGCACATTAAAACCACTGAAAACCCACCTCATGAAAGTGCTGATAATTTAATTTCTGTTAATCTATCTAAATAAAAGTTGAACTAGCATACTCAGCACTTGTCTTGACAGCCAATGTTGAGTTCTGAATTTTAAGATTTGCTGTTTTTACAGCAAAGTACAGCAATAGAGCAATGACCACAATAATGTTTAAATTACATTTTAAAAATTGTGCAACTCTAATTTTAAATTGTAAGATTCGAATGATTAAAATGGAAAATGTGTAGGGAATGAATGGTGTTTAACCACTGTTTAGTTTAACATAATGTTTCACCACAGACTCCAACTTTAGGAATCAACTAGTTGACACCATTTCTCTGACAAACTTAATGGACTCATGAACTTTAGTTTTATAGAAATTAAAGCTCCATCACATCACTTCTCTGTCTCATTCATTTATTTTATTCATTTTTTTTTGAGTTTCTCATCATTTGTCCCTTTTGTTCCTCATTTTGTCTTCCTGTGTCACTGCTCTCACACTGTGCTCAGTTATTGTGGTCGGTGCCTTTGCCTCAAGTCGAGGTCAGATTGTCCCTCAGACGGGGCTTACTGGATGGAACCAAGCACCTGCACAGTGCCTTACACCTGCCCTGCCTGCCAGAAACTAGAACAAGATGAGTTCAATCGGCAGAGCCATCTCCATCAGTGTGTTGCACCGCTGCAGCAGCTGCCACCTTCACAGCTGGAGCAGTCTCTGCCACCACCTCACTTTGAAACTCTTATCACTTAGTCAGGGACTTGCTCACTTCCTGTTGCATCACTACGCAACCAAACAGCAGGTGCCTTAACACAGAACAGCTTTTGTCTCCCAGTGGATCCTGTCCTGTGGTGAGGTGAGCTGGACATCACACACTCCAAATGACCGCAGGGTTGTATTGCAGAGAGCTCTCTCCACATCGCCGCCACAGAATGGCAGAAGATTTATTCTCTAGAAATAGTTTTGCTGCAATAAAAAAATGAACAAAAATAAACCTTTTTGTAACAGGTTTACATGTAAATAAAGTCTTTAGCAGAGAAGCCCAGTGAAAGCAGCAGTTTATGAGCTCAGAATATTAATTAAAATGTATTTTGATAATAATGTATATGAAAATATGTTCAGTATTAAAGCACCTGAAAGTGAGAGGCGTAGTAAGTAATTCATATAAAAGCTCAACGCTTCACAGGTTGTAGTTATTACTGCTGTGGCACCATCTAGTGGTCATCCCTTTACATATCATTCTCATTCAAAGTCATTTTGTTTGTCAGCCTTAAAGCCATCTGCAATGTTTCTGGGTTGAGATCAGAGTGTCTGAAAAACAATTGTTGTTTGTTCAATGTGCAGTAAAAAGCCAAAGAAGCCACAGCGGCGGCAGATGAACAACAGACTGAAGCCTCTGACTCTGGCCTATGATGGAGACGCCGACATGTAGAAGTCTTCCTCCTTACAGACGTACTGTACAAAATGTTGTCCTCGCTCGGGACGCAGGGTTGCTGGTAATACCCGTTAATGTCAGGATCACTACTGGACATTGGTCAGCAAATAGGCAGACTAAGTTTCTGACAGAAAAATAAACCTCTGAGCTCAAGACACTACAACTTTGTGTTTATTAGCAGCTTTGATGTTTCCATTTTAACATTTTAAATGTAATTTTTTTTAAATAGCCTTCATGACTTCACTAACTTCCTCTGGAAGTCTGCCTTTGCTTCTTTGACATCTACTACCACAAATTGCATTCTGCTCATATTTAGGGGAGAGAGGGAAACCAGAAGAGATTTGCTAAAAAAGCACAAATTTTAAGTCTTTAGTTGTTCATTTCTTAACAGCTTAGTTGCATGGTCTTTGCTCTTGGTCCTTCAAAGAACATGTTGTCTTCTCTTAGTCATTGCTTGATGGACAGAACTGAAAAGTAAAAAATTCACCAAAAAAAAGGAAAGCGAGCCCAAAGGATCCTCGAACTGCCGTCATTCTGCCTGCCTCTCCCTTATTTCCAGGCGTAATTTTGCACTATATTAGTGCAGCATGATATGTACTTATGTCTCGCTTTGCCATATGAAAACTGCCTCTCTCAATACAAGATGATGTACAACTCTTGTGCTAGAAATGTACAAAAATACCTTTTTGCTAACAGAACTTAACAATGTTTGATAATTTTTTGTAATACCTCTTGTATGTTGTACAACAGAATTTTGTAAATAGATTTTCAGTAATTTCACTTGGGCTATCTAATACACAATGTAATGCTCTATATCCAAATCTCTGTTGTAGCCTTTATTTGAGTGGGTAACTGTGACTTTACATTAAGATTTTTGACCATTTTAGGAAATTTAAGTTACATCAAGAAAATACCCTTACCCAGCTGAAACTACTAGATTAAAAATCTCTCACTAATCTATACATTTCTAATCAAAATCTTAAGAAAGGGCAACGCTGTTTGCATTTTGTACTGGTGGTTTGTAACCAGGTTGTCAGCTGGTTTCTAAATACAAAAAAAAGAAACGGGAGCAAGAGAGAAAACCAACAATATAACATTTTATGGAATACATAGTAAGTTGCTCCACTAATATCGGACCTTTTAAGCATTCGTCCATCCCCAAATGTTTTTTGTGAGATTTCATTCAAGATAATGTGCATGATCCAAACAAGGCTCTAAAGACGATAAGCTGCTTTGTCAAGTGACAGATAGGTGAAACCCCAACCCTTCTGGTCATACTGTTCATTTAAATGACTTCTACTCTGGGTCTGTTTTCACTCAGCTGTATGAAGAACTACTCATTCACATTGGAAGCCATCAGGTCCATCTAATAACTTTTATTCTCATCAGAAAATGTTAAGATATTCAGCCTTTCAATGGGCTGGCTAATCTAAATGGCCAGGTTTGTAGTGTGGGCTTTGAAGACATATTTTGTTCTTTAAGGTCGTCTCTCAGAAGTCGCCTTTATGATAAATGAACTGTAGTCAGAATTAGTGAGGATCTTAATTTGAGAAGGATTAGCTTGTGTCTTCACAGGCAACAGAACATCTCGCTCATTGCAGGTGAAACCTCTGTAGACTTTTAGACTACTACTTTAGACTTTTTGTCCCATAATGTTTTAGAGGTTTATGATGAATCTCTTACTACATCCAGCTGTGGCAGTCATGGCACTTTGTGTGACAAACTTGCTTGCACAGCTCAACAATCCTGCCACATCCAAAGACAGAGAACGTCTTCCTACTTTTGTCTTCCTGATAAAACAGGAATACTTTTCTCAGGACAGAACTGAAAAGTTGGAATAAGTCAGGGGAACTTGACAATGTAATGAAAATGACATAAAATACCCAGATTTTAACTGTTCAAGGCAGGTCTGAATAGAATCTTACATTTTTGACCATCTGACAATTAGGTCTGTTTGAGCTTAAATACAAATTTACCTCTATTGCCCACAATACAAAGTCTCTTGCTTCGTGTGTTTTCGTGTTGCGTATTGCTCTTCTTGCAGAGGTCATCATCCACCTTTGTATGAAATGTGAATACTTCAAAATTCTTTCTTAACGTTTTAACCAGAAATGGATTCCAGTTCCAGTTTTCACAAGTTGTTCTTTTCTTTATTTTGTTTTTAGAAATATAGTTATCTTTGATTACTTTTTCTGCTACTTAAAGGAAAACCATTATGCAAAATGTACTTTCTGATTCCTGCTACTGGAATCACAAACTGCTAATGATGCGGACAGTAGCAGTTTATTTGCATAAACGTGACAGCAATAAAACAGCTCATTCTGAAAGGAGTTCAAAGTATGCAGAACTAAGCAGGTGAAATATCATTGTCTTAAAATAATTTTGTGCAAAAAAATGTAAAGAACATTGTCTGTTTCACCCATAGATCAATGTTTCTCAATTCCAGTCCTCAGGAGCCACTGCCCTCTGTGCTTTAGATGCATCTTTGTTTCAGAACACCTGATTCAAATGATAGCATGACCTCCTCTGCATGTCATCCAGAGCAGCAGAAGCCTGTTTATCACCTACTTGTTCCAGTCAGGCGTGGCAGAAGGAAACACCTACAGCATGCAGGGCTGGGTCCCTGCAGACTAGGACTAAGAAACACTGTCACACACCCATTCTATGTTGTTGAAAGGGAAGCATATAAGGTTCTCTCAGCCATCAGTCTGCCATGTCTGTGCTTTGATTAATACCCATTTGTACTTCAATCGGCATTTATAATGTGTCTTTCAAAGAAATTACTGCATTTAGCACACAATTTTGTATGAAAAGACAGACTTTACAGTTTGTAGTAGTTAATTGATAAATGACTGAAGCCCAGTTGCAGGTGTTTAAAAAATTGAAACACTACATGTTAATGGAGGGGTGTTCTGGTATTATTCATCTTTTATCACAGACATTGTAACATACAGAAAGCCTTTATGGGAGGGTTTATTGTTAATCTCTAAATTCCTTCAGTAGACAGAGAGGCAATTAATTGAAAATTACATGTTGAACATGTTTTTTTTTCTCTTCCAAATGGCAGTGCCCTTAATTTTAAACAATAGTTTTAAAGTACAACTCTTTGCATTCCATATGGTCTTCCCCAAATACTCCAGTAACCCAAAATATAACAAGTCACTTCGAGGTGGTAGGAAGAATTTTATTGTTTTGTAGAATGTGTACATGGAATGTTTAATTATTTTCTAAGCTTATTATTTTTAAATAATGGTTTTATTCTTAATTTTATTTATTATTAATGTAATATAATGTTTCTTTTTGTACTGCACATGTTCCACATGAAGGTAATTGAAAGAAAAAACAGGAGTGAATGTGGTTGTAAAAGTGAAAAAGCTACCTTGTAAAAAAGTTGCTTCTAAACTTCTCTTTCCTACTGTTTCTTTATATGTATTTGATTAACTACTGATAATAAACGATCAAAAATGTGTTCTGTTATCTTTGAGGTGGATTCAGTCAAACATAATTATGAACTGACATTTACTAGATTTCACAAGTACACCAATTGACCCATAACCATGAACCTTTTATCTCTTCATATTCATATGCGATACAGCATTTAATCTAGAAGGAAATATGCAAAGTAATGAAGCAGTGCCCAATATAGTCCAAATCAATAATGAAATTGTGCAATACAAATACAAGATTACTTGTATTGCACAAATTCAGTAACAAGGCATTTCATTGTGCTTTACACAATGCAGCAACCAATTAGATTTTTTTTTCAAATGCTATCAAGCAAATATACATCATATTGATTAATGCTCCACTGACTAGGAATCAAAAGAAACTCTAAACAGGTAGAATTTTAGCTTTGATTTAATGCAACTCAGTGTTTTAGCAGTTTACAGTTTTCTATGAGTTTGTGCAGATTGTAGAAGCATAGAAACTGAATGCTGCTTCTTTCTGTTTTGTTCTGGTTCTGAGGAGCAGAGCAGACTGAAACCAGAAGGCCTGAGGTAGAGGAGGGGTGATGTTCTCTGTTGAGAAGAGAACAGTTGTGTTCTAGATCAGTCTGATTTTCTTAGGCAGTCCTGTGAAAATATTGTTGCAGTGATCAATAGAACTGAAGATAAACTCATCGAAGATATTGCTCTAAAGAAAAAGACTTTCTAAAATAAAACTCTAACTAATAATTTCCAGTAGACTTTTACTCCTAGAAATGTTCTTTAGACGTGACCCAAACCAGTCCAGTACTATAGCAGAGAGTTCGACCCAACTCTCCAGTCACTTCAGCTTAACGGTCAACAGTTGACACAACTCTTTCCTTGTTTTTAGCTGAATTTCAATGACTGGTTACGTTTCCAAACACCAACCTGGTTGCACCTGAAATTGATGTTTTATTTGCAGAAACAGATTTCTGTAAGACAAACATTATTTCAGAAAAACTGAATTTCCGTATAAGACCTGAAAACATTGTGGTTGATCTGAACTTAACTATCAGTCTTGCAGTTTGTGCGCATGAAAAAACATGTGGATAGCCCACCAGAGCTGGTCCTGTAGATCTCAATATCAGTGATCTACATTTGTGCTTTTTAATGGGTTGAAAGAGCCAGAAAGAAACCTGACAGCTTTGTGTTTAATTTTGTGTTTTACTTATTTTGTCAAAGAATGATGCCAGCTGCATTGTGACTGAATTGTTTACTTTTTTACATAATCAGATATTTGATTTAATTTTGTAACATATCATAACAGCATTGAAATAATATCATGTAAATTTGTGTTCCTACAATGTTTTACAAAATATCCTCAGCATGTTTCATTACAATGTCAAAATTCAGTATCTTTTCGAGTGATTTAATGGTGTAGACTATGGGTGTTTTTAATAACCTCCTGGACTCTATTCATCAACTGTAAATGTAGAGCAGAGAAAAGGAAGGTTCCAGGGGTACAGAGTCTAGAATAATATAATGCACCAGTAGATGTCACTAAAACACTGCTCAACTTTCCAGCTTTACCAAGCTATTCACCCAATGGCAGAGCCACTTTATTAACAGTTTAACATTGTTCCATATGCAAATAGTCTTTTTGGGGGTAGGACTTTAGACATCTCTATTCTTTGTACGTTTTTGACTAAGACCACGTTTGCCTTAAACTTCTGCTTATCATCTAGAAGTGGGAATAGATGAGAGTGCTTTGCTGGAGAGGGATGGGTCAGTGTATATTAACTTTTGTCAAAGAGTCTGTGCTCAAAACACAAGAAGCTGGGACACACAGTGCTTCACCATTCAGACAGTCCAGGTTCCCATACTGTGCTGCTGGCTTCTTCCTGCTGCACTTACTCTGTCCTGATGTGTGCGCAGACAATCACATCTGATTATTTCATTCTTCTGTTGGTTGAATTGCTGTCCTCTGCTTGTTTAAATAATGTAATCACCTTTATCATGGGAGTCCATGATTATCATCAGAGGTTTGGGAAGGGAAACAGAGACCGACTACATGGTTTTGGTTGTCTCATCAGTGCTTCACAAAATCATGTCTCTGTCTTCCAGATAAGCTTCATCTGCCAAGAAAAGGATGTCCGACAGGCTGTGCTAATCAGTTAGTCATGTTATGAGACAGGTGACTTCACCTCAACCTCAAAAACACAAAGAAAAAAGAAATATTCAACAAATGGTGGAGAAATCATTTTTATTCTGCATCAACAAACGGGAAACTGTTTTCTTTCTTTATAGATAGAACTAGTCTTCATATCTGCCAATGTGGCCTAACATTTTATTTAATTTTCAATGTATTTTTTAATTTTATTTTTTTTTAGAAATGCATCTCTTTACTTTAAGTACTAATTTACAATTACTGACATTTGACAGTGGCAGTACCTTTTACATTTATTTGGTTTAGAATTTATTGAACATTACTGTAGCTAATTCCTTTTAACACTGGAAGGGAATTATACATACTCATATCAACAATATAAATCTAATTATATTTGACTAAGACTCAGCCTTTTTATTTGTATGATTTGAATGTTAGTGTAACAAAATTGGAATGTTTTACTCGGTACATGTGGCTTTTTTTAACATGTCAATTAAGGATTGACATCTTTAATTGTCAATCTTTAAGATGGACTGAATCCATTGTAAAGCAACCTGAACGGGTCAGTGGTTAATTTGACCTGAGCTCCAAAGGTCAGGGAGGTTAAATTAAAGATGTGGCCAGCAAGTTATCACTGCCTTTATAAATACTAATTTGAACCAATTTGAATAACTAACTGATAGTTTAATAACTAATTTCAGTTGAAATGTATATTTAAATGAATTCAAATTATTTTTTGTAAAATGCCTCAACATGACTTTTAGTGTTATCAGGTGTTCACCAAGGAAGCTCCGTCGGTCAACAAAAAAAAGAATCTGTTTTCAAATCTAAAGTATTTAAATAATTTTTGTTTCATAATAAAACATATTTGAACAGCCAAATATCTCCAGCAATGACTTTGGAACAAACATTTTACTCAATCTTTACTGAAAGTGCTGGAAATGATCCCCTTGTGTGTCAGTGCAGTTTTGGGCGAGCCTTAACATATTGTCTTATACGTGACGCAACTCTGGGGCACCAATGCTCTGAATCGCATTACGAATATTGTCTTTCAACTGCTGTAACATTCTCGGGTTATTAGCGTACACTTTTCCCTTCAAATTGCCCCACAGATAAAAGTCACAACTTGTTAAGTTCGGCGATCTCTGTGGCCACAATCCTTTGGTGACAATTCTGTTTTCTGTAAATGCCTCCCAAATTCCTGCCAGTGACACGCAGTGGCGCAAAAAGTGGGTATGCAGCGCATGCATCGCATAGGGGCGCAGCACCAGAGGGGGCGCCAAAACCCCGTCTGGAGGGGGCGACGCGCCGATGACGTTTTCCCAAACACTTCAGCGCCTTTCGCTCCTTCACCTCGCGCACATAACGAGGTAAATGTAGCGAGTTTTACCTTCACGTATCGTCGCCTGTGGGGTTTCTACGCTCCTTCACCCTGACGTTCCTTCCTTCCGGGTGGGCGGGGTTTGGGGCGGGGGGTTGATTTATGTTTTCGCATCCACCTGAATAATGTGTAGTTGCGCCACTGGTGACACGTGTGACGCGCCGTCCTGTTAGAAGATGGCTTACTCGCGTTCTTCCAGCATCAACTGTGCGTAAAATTCCTCAAAAATTCTCATGTACACTTTCGTGTTGACTGTGGATGGATTCACTGTGGAAGGATTCACTCGGCAGCCACTCTGGCAGGAAGGTGGGCTACTTTTTCGTGGCCACCCTGTATTTGTATTTTTTTAGCAACACAAATGCCTAAATAATGTCCAGTCTGGACGTCAGAGTTGCTTTGCAGGCACATACTGTCCCAATTCTCAAATTTTTGCATGCTTGTAACCTGCACACTTATGCTTACTTTCATGAGTCCACACATCACAGAGGGGCGTAGGGTGCAGTGTGAGTATTGAGACCAGGCCGGATCCAAGTCCCCATTTGGCTGGACTCTGTTCTGTTGATGAGACACATCTGGTCCTGGTTTCTCCTGCAGCTTTAAGCAGGTCTGTTTACATCTGTGCTTTCTGGGTCTTGTGCTGTGGACTCATGACTCGCGATTCCATTGTGCTGGACTTTTTTCTAAAAAAATAAGAAAAAAACATACTTTGAAGTATGAGGGCCTTTCTCTTTCCTGCATTTGGGTTCATAACAAAAACAACCTTACATGTTCCTACAAATAGCTGAGCATGTGAATAATTGTTCAACAGAAAGACATGTGGTAGATAACTTTTGAATGCATACATTTGGTTAACATTTTCCGTTTTTCTGTTACCAGTTATTCCGATGGTCCTGCTGGCCTACCTCACCAGTGTTTCTTAAAAAGCAGTTTATGTATACCACACTGTTTGACCAGCAGTTTTCAGAGATCTACAGTCAGGGCACAGGTTTCTGATATGGCCAACATGTTGTTGGGAGCAGCATGAAACAGGCAAGCAGAGTTAAACTTTTTTTTATCACATTGTGTCAAGTGTATGTGTTAAGACCTATAAAAAATGTTAGTGCATCATTAAAGTTTATGTAACAAGGCATGCTATTATGTTTTTAATGCTAACTCAGATTCACATGTTGTCCACTTTTTGTTAAAACTAGGTAGAAATGAGTGTTTTTAGCAACAGGAGGCAGAAAAAAATATTTTTAAACTTTTATTTAAAGAAAGTTGGAAAGACAAATGGACAGAATTTATTTTCATCGTAAGTACAGCTTTTTTATTGCATGGACTCATAAAATGCTCAGTTTACAATATGTGCCTCAATAGGTGTTTTTTTTATATTCTGATGGATGAGGTAAAATATTTTCTGAATGACTGTTGGTTGTTTTAAAGTTGATTGGAATCATCAGTAAAATCGAAAATCATGACGTCAATAATATGTATGTGGCATCAGGTAAGAGAGAGTTGTTGCATATTTGTGTGGAATTCATAGAAATATTCACTTTCTAGTGGAACATATTACAACCTGAAGTTACAGATGTGATCTCAGCTTCCTTCCTCTCTGCAGGCCAATGTGCCATGATCAACATTTTAATGCAGCTGGGTGAATGCTGAGTGGTCAGGCATTACTAGAAAACTGCTTTATTTTATTAGCCATATGTCTCATGTATCCCTGTCTCTCCACTTTCTCCCTCATTTTCTAAGATAGTAGTGACTGTTCAGTAGAAAATAGATTAATACATTTCGACTGTATCTACTGTACATCTATTCCAAAAATGTTTAACTGGCAATATTAAAAAATAAAGACAAAAGGAACCTTTAAGCTCCTAAAGTTTTTATAAAGTTCCTTTGCTCTACTTCATTTCAGCATGTGCAACTCGCACCCATCAATAAATCAAATGGAAACTTGACTTTACATTCCTGCTCTTTAAAGCTCAAAGTGGCAGTCAGTCTAATTGTAATAAGGAAGCAATTGATGAGCAGCAGCTGCATCCTGTGACCGACACTCTGCTCAGTCATTTGTCTCTGTCAGCTTCCCCTCAGCCCACCCATCCTCCACATAAGCTTGAAAAGCTCTGGCACACTCAGCTGTGACTGCAGATCACCAGGTCTTTTGTCCCTGCACATGGTGTGAAGTGCACCCCCAGCCCTTCTGGTCAAGACCAGTTTGGCTTTTCTTCCTCTCTGCCAATGCAGAGTGACACTTAAGGTGGCAGCTGGTTGGGCAGCAGCCATGGAAAACCCACTGCCATCACGTCATGTTCATGCCTGAGGGCTCACAGCAACATCTGCCTTCACAATCGGTAATGGAGCCAAGCCAGCACAACATATTCATACCACCGGACGCCAGCATCCCTCAGCTGGGCAATCATCCTCTTCCTCCATCTTGTTTTTATCTCTTGCTCGTTTGCAGTCCAATAATAAGCTATTAGGAAGATGCCTCCCTGTAATTTATTTCCCTTTGCACTAAATGGGAACCACAACATGTATTTGGAAAATTAGCAACTTGACCTCCTGATTATACTTCATCAATGAAAGACGAGTTGGAGCTAAAATGGGGAAGCAGGTGTGTGACTGAGGAACAAGGATGTTCTTTTAGTAAGACTGTCTAAATTCTGCTGGGATCCGTTCTTTTAGATAGTTTTCATTATTTTACATTCACACCACTTACTGCCTCATTCTAACCCTTTCCTATTATTTCATGCTCCTCACTGATATGATCATCACAATCACTGGACACACACTCCTCTGGAAGATCTGGGTTCTCCAGATCTCTCGTCTTACACTTACTCTACATGTACTTACATTATATTTTAATATTAATTATATTTTAATATTCATGTTTGGTCACCAGCCAAATCAAGGCTTGCTGTTAAAAGAATTTTGGTAAATTAAGTAAAATAAATTCTGCATTAGCTTATCAGACTGATCAAAGAGCAGAACATGATGGAAGCTCAATGAGCTAAAGTACGTAATTAAAACATCATCATTAACTGCAAATCACAATAAGTGGACAAAGTCATACAGCATAAACAAGACCTGGTCACATAGCAAAATGCTGCTGATCTTTAAAACCACATTTTATCTGATTGTGTCCTCAGTAGCTTTGGCTTTTAGTCATTAAAAAGTGTACATGAAGTCCTGATGCTACAAGTATCTTTTGTTCTCTCCAATAGGCCCTTTCTGGAAAAAAATGGCTATATTTTATCAGCAACTTGGAAATGTCAAGGTAACTCTGAATTGTGGACCCATTACCTCACTGTAAACCAGAACACACTTCATTACACGCAGAATAGAAGTCAGATGGTTGCAGTGATTTACAACTGCCTGGTCCAGCACCGTGTGCCATGCGGGGTCTGAAGGCTATCTGGGCCATTCAGAGCATGATCCCATCAGCCCTGCTGGCTGAATTATGGAGATGCCATCAAACCACTGAAATGTTGTAGCAGTGAGACTCCTGGGGATTTACTGAAGCAGTTGTTTCTTTGCTGTTCACCTCCCCAATCCCTCCACTCACCAACAAAAAATATCTACTATGTCTGTTCACAAGCACAAAATGGAAACAGTGATGTGGAGGTTAGGCTCAAAGGTCATTATCATCTGATATGTCTGATATGTGAGGACACTAGTGGAACAAGTCAGCGTCGGGCCGGGCCAATGACTGGGCCCCTCACATGTATCACCTGCGCTGCTGGAAACTTTGAGCGGGGTGGGGTGGGGGGCTTGGGCCACGTTTCTCGTTTCATTTTGTAGAGGAAAATAATTATATTAATAGTTATATAATTATAATATAATAGTGTGGTTGGCTGATTCACATTAAGATATGTTTTACTGAAAAGGAATGTACTGGGTCGATCTGATTGTATGAGTAATTCAGATGAATGTGTGTCAATAGATTTCTTCAGCAGGCCTTGGACTCAACCACAGATTCACTGATGGTATGCAAAATAAACTCTTACCTCATACCTCACACTAAACAAACAGCATCTTTTTATTGAGGTTTATGAGGATTTGAAGCATATCATTCTTGAATGCATCATAAAATAACTGCTGCTACAATAACAGATTGATTAAATGCATGACACCAAAATATACATTGTCAAACCATTCTTAATTTAAAAAACCCCATCATAATCATGCCTGTCGTTTGCTTAAATAACTTTATAAATGAACAGTAGAAGTCAATGCTGCATTTGAATCTGACAGCAGATTTATTCATGTTACTCTATCAATGTAAGGAACAAACATAAGTCAAGACTAAATATAAGAATGTTTTGCTGTATCTGGGAAGTATGCAGATAAAATGTTAACTATAATGTACAAATAACCTACTAAAAGCTCAGAAAGGTACATCAATCTCAATTAGTTTTAACTATGCTTAAATTCCTGTTTAAGTTCTGATGCCTTGCTTTTGAAAAAACGTTTTCTTGTTTAACTCTCAGTGTAAAAGCAGCTTAAAAACAATAAATAGACTAGATAGATAAGTTTTAACAAAACTTATAAAATGCATGTTAGGCCCATCGGTAGAGACACAGGGCATGTTTATGATGTGACGAGTTTATGTTTTAAATATGTGATTTAAACTGTTCATTTGTTTAATAATATGCTAAAACAAGTGATTTTAAGTTGTATACTTTATAGTAAGTTAAAATGATTTATTGTCATTAAGCCTAAGATTTCATCTGTGTCGTCCTTCATTTATTAGGAAATGGCTTGACTCGATTATAACACCTCTGCTTCTTTATCAGCCATTTCCCTCAGAGTTATTAAAGGTTTTTTTCTGCCAAACTTAGAACATCAGCAATCACTAGAAACACAAACAGTATCAAATGGTAACAATACCCACATGGATCATTAACAATTAATAATGGTGTATTCTACTATCATAATGTTAAAATAATGATAGTACTTGACTGAATACCAAAATGAATCAGTGTTATTTTAATGCAGGTTATTAAATAAGACAGATAAAGAATCAGAGCCATGGAGGAAACTTACTGGTTTTTGACCTACAATCATCATAAAACCTGTAAAAACACTAAACTGTAACTTTCTCATATTCCAAACTGTACAACAAACAAATGCCACTTCACCTTGAATAATCGTTTCACTTTTTCCATTTATGATTTGTGACTGGTCTGGTTATTGGGCCATGCTTAGGTTCTCCTGTTGTATGTTCTTCTGTCCATCACTGCGTCCATAAAACTTATGTCCACAGAAATGGACATAAATGACCTCTTCATGAAGATGATACAACCCTGAGCCCCATCTGTTTAAAAACATAACACATTAAGTCCATACAATGATGTTAAGATGATGTCCAGACAATAGGCTTCTGTGTCACAGCATCTCAGGATGCAGAGTGGCTGTATTATTGAAAGGGATCCGAATACATCATGACTTCTTCTTTTGAAGTTGGACAGCAGTGAATATGGCCACAAAAGGATGTTACAGAGTGCAAATGCAATAGTGGAAACATGACCTCTAAGCTGGAATAAACAATGGGAGAATGGAGCCTGGTTGAATTAATTCTGTGTCAATTACTTGTGTGCTTTATGGAAGAAGGAATTTTACTCCTGCAAATCCCTGAGTTTATGCCATTCAAGCTTATGTCACTTTAATATATACCATAAAGCCTACAGTTATTTGTACTCCTTGGTTTACATGGACCTTGTCTATGACCAACATGTTTCTCCTGACTGGCTGGAATGTCAATCTGCTTCAGTGGCCAACAGTCCCAACTCAAATCTGAGGTACAGAATAGAATAATAGCAAGGAGGTCTTCCCACACTAAACATTATTTTACTATAATTATTTTTGAGCAATGCCTGTTTCCTATTAAAAGCACACTTCTTGGCTGAAAGAAAGCAAATTGAAACTTGCCAGAGGCCTAAATAATTTAGGGTCTTTGTGTAAATTACTTTTAAAAAAATGACATTAAAAATCAGCATGTGAACATTTCTGACCAAATAATTTTATCTTATTGTTTTACATCACTGCATTTTCTGTACAATGAATAGATAATTACTGGATTTAACTTTCAGATAATCCAAATGAGACTCAAATCAAAGTCAAAGAACTGGATTTTCAGTGCTGCATAAAGCAGAACTGAAGGTCTAAACAAGACCTTGAGGAGACAGAGGGACCGCAGAGCAGATCCTAACAGCTTTCTGTATGAGAAATGTATTTTACACAAAGCAATAATGTCTACATAGTGTGTTAATTAAGCATAAGACTGAGTCCATAAGACAACGATTTTACCCAAAGGGCTTATTAGTTTCTGGGTTTAGCTTTGAACTTCAGATATGGGTGAGATAAATGCGTGTGTGTGTGTGTGTGTGTGTGTGTGTGTGTGTGTGTGTGTGTGTGTGTGTGTGTGTGTGTGTGTGTGT
>CAEGAF010074279.1:0-25628 GCA_903067075.1 Micropoecilia bifurca | reverse complement strand
TATCTATCTATCTATCTATCTATCTATCTATCTATCTATCTATCTATCTATCTATCTATCTATCTATCTATCTATCCATCCATCCATCCATCCATCCATCCATCCATCCATCCATCCATCCATCCATCCATATGCAGGTGATGGGTACACTTCGGGACCTCCAGTTTGCACTGCAGCTCAAGATTGAGGAGCTCCGTCAGAGGGACACACTAATAGATGAGTTAGAGCTGGAGTTGGACACAAAGGACGAACTCATCCGTAGGCTGCAAGAAGAACTAGACCGCTACAGAACCGCCCTCTCCCTCCCTGCACCCCCCGCAGTCGTTGCAGGTGTACAGGGTTTGATGCTTTTTAATGTGTGATATCTTGGGAGGGGCAACAAGTGCCACAAGCTTTAACCTGACCTAGAATCCTGACATGTTATGTGTGTGTGTGTTTTTTCTCCTGTAGCTTCTGCAGCTCAAATTGAGGACAACCGGAGTGCAAAAAGGCAGACAGTCATTTCAGAGCCCTTCAGTCCAGACCCTATGACAATCGCAGTGGTTTCGCACAGAAGCTGTGACAAAAGCCAGGAGTAAGAGCACGCGCTGTTCCCTCAGTTCACACCAGCTCTGAGTGAAAACTCTCAGTCTCGTTGACTGCTAATCAACAAGTATCTCTTTAAGACCTCTTGCAAAGCTTTCAGCAGACTGCGTTCAAGGTGATAAATGACCAACAGTGTGACATATGCGTCATGTCTTTATATCCTCAGATCTCGAAGGCTGATCCAGGCGGCACTTTTGAAAAATGACTTGCTGAAGAACCTTGATGAAGAAGAAATCAAGGCAGTCACTGCCTGCATGCGCCGAGCAACCATCAATCAGGGCTGCTTTGTTTTCCAGGAGGGCACCTCCGGGGATCAGGCTTTTGTTTTGGAAGGTAAGTCATTTTCTTCTGAAGATCAACAACATTTATCTTACTTCAAGTTGTTTATGAGGACTTAGCCTGGATTGTAGGTGCTCCAGTGTAAATGTGATTACATTCTCTTCTTAAAATTTCCATTCTGTTGCGTTCTGGCTCGGGCTGTTGATTTGATTGGATAATAATAAAAATAATCAGTTTAATTTATAATGCACTTTTCATTAATAAAAATCTCAAAGTGCTAATTGGACACAATTGCATGCCACTCTGAAGCACAGTTATGAAAATGAAAGGGACCTATGCTGTTATTCTGAATTGAAATCTAAGGAGGTAGCAGAAAAATGGCTAATGGTTCCTTGAAGAGGCAAAACGGTTTGCAAGGTGCCAGCTGTTGGTAGGTGCCATCTCCCTGCTTTATTCTACAGAATGAGATGTGTCTACAATGAACCTCTCACACTCAAACACTCCACATTATTTGGCACAAAAGTACACAGCAAGTATTTAAATGTCTGTACCTTGCATAACACTCAGATCCCTTGAACTCCAGTAGCAATCTGTGAAAGCAGAGTGGTTCAGCTTCCAGCAGGACAATGGCATTAAACATATACTCAGAGCTACAATAGGACTGTTTAGTTTAGATCAAAGTATGGTCATGTGTAGGAATGGCCTAGTCAAAGTCTTGACCCAAATTCAATTGAGAATTTGTAAAAATCATTAAAGATGATTTTTACATATGAGTAAGATATTTTACAAAGACTGTACAGCTCCAGCAGAGACATACCCTAAAATACTTCCTTATGGCCATAATTGCAGCAAATATTAACTTTTAAGTTTTTTCACTGATGAATAATTTTGAAAACCACATATCATTTCTCTTCTACTTCATAATTGTGCACTACTTTACGTTGGTCTGTCATTTAAAACCTCAATGGTAAAACTTTTTAATGCTTTGGTAACATGAAAAACTGCTTAGATGTTCATATGATGTTTTATTTTGTCTATTTTCTTGGCAGAAGGAAGACTGGATGTGACAAAAGATGGACAGAAGGTGCTCACCTTTGAACCGGAGGACATGTTTGGAGAGGTGGCGCTCCTCTACAACTCCACCCACACCTACTCTGTCTCAGGTAGGCGTTGTGTTGACGTCTTTTTACAACACGTCAAATACAATTATCCAATCGAGGAATGTCACAGGGAAAAACTGATGGGGGGGGGGGCTTTTTGATTCATTTTGACTTGGACGGAAAAATAAATAATTATTGTGGAGATCACAAGGATACAGAGCTCTGGTGCGGTGTGAGACGGAGGACGCCTGGTGAATTTAAAGTCAAAGACGCTTTTGAAATCATAGACAGCACTGCGCATTCACGTGTTTCTTTTTTCTTTTTTTTATTCAGAGATGTGGGGAATTTCAAACATGCAATGCTGTGCTGCATTAGCCAGCGGTGTTCTCTCCATAAGCATGCATTAGTCAGAACATTTACAAAAAAATAGGCGCTCTGAAAATATCCTTTAGCTCCCATGTTTAAAAAAAAAACAGTGGACAAATCATTTTAACACAAACATTGCTCTTTCATTTCTTCCCCTCATCCGATCTCAGCCCCTGTGGGAAAAAACTTTCTCAGCTGTCACCACAGATATCTGGCCTGGTTTCACAAATAAATAAATATTAGCTGCGGGTAAACAGGCTGTGGAAGCGGCTGGGATCAGTGTAAATGGAAGAAACATCACTTTATTTGCCATCGCTGAGCATCTAATTCTCTCTTTCAGCTGCTTTCTTTATCTTGAGAGCAGCCAGCCATTCCAATTTACCGCTCTCAGCTATCTGTCTGCTCCCTGGTAACAATCCTCAACTCACGGTGACAGCCTGTCCTCCTTTGTTCCCTGCCCGTTATTGTCATCCTCTCCCATTGGATTCGCTCAGGGCCCACTGTGCTCATCTCCTTCCTGACCTGAAAATAGTTTCGCTTTGTGTTTGACGCTGCCAGTGAGGCTTTGGTGTGATGATACAGGAGCAGGTGATCCAAGTCAGACATACAATGACATGCAATAGCATTAGAGCCTAGTAAACATATGTATTTTTTTTGTATTTTGTTCCATTACAACCAGAAACTTTAATGTAATTTATTGGGATTTTTCTGCAACACATAAAATTGTGGAAAAACCTATGCATGGTACAGCTTGCTCAGGTAGCTTATTATTATCACAGTATTAGTGGTGGGACTTTATTAAAATGTTTAATCTAGTCAATTGCAGGGTCTGTATTATAACACACTTTATTGACAAAACAAACATCATTTTCAATTCAAAAACTCTAAAGAGCTCAACAACAAATTTTTATTATTTTTAATCAATTTTTAGGTTATTCGACTATCAGATTGGTGTAAAGTTATATTATAACCATTCAGCTTTAAAGTGTTTTAGGAACCCATGATCGTTCATGGACCTTTGAATAAATACTTCTGTAGAAATATGGACTATGGAGTGAGGACTTCCGTTCTTGCCGCAACATGTTGTGCATTGAGATGGTGAGAAAATTGCTTTGGTGATAGACTCCTTTTAGCACAACTAGCACAAAACAATAGTTTTTTTTCAGCCTCCCATCATGTTGTTGTTTGAAGCAAAGCAAACCCCTTTTGGGTCAAAAGAAACAGTATTGTCGTCCATTGCTTTTGTTTGGGGATGTACCTGGTGCGGTAGATATGCGGGCCGACTGGAAACGTTCAAATGCGATTAATTGCGTTAAAAATTGGCGCAGTGTGAACTTTTCTACAGACTATAATGGATATTCTTTAAGGTTTGTTGTGTGTTTAGCTCCATCATCTTCATTTCAACAGCTTCCCTTTCCCTACTGAAGAAAAGCATCCCCACTGCATGATGCTGCCACTTCCATGTTTCATAATGAGGATGGGTTGTTTAGGCTGATATGGACCATTCATAGTGCTTTACGTGTAGGCAATAAGCTCAATCTACCTTTGATATCTTTTTTTTCCTAATTCTTCCCTTTTGCTGAATTTCAGGCATAATAATGGAGAAGGTGGTTGCATAAATGTGCCATGAGGAGAAACTTTAGATTCATCTGATCGGAGATGAATTGAAAATAATTCATCTCTTTACAGATTTTTACTGGCGAAAAAAAAAAATGTGAAATTTATGTGTGTTTTATCTTAAAACTCTACAATTCTGTGCTAATTTGTGTTTGTCTATCATACAAAATATATAATAATTTGTAGCTGCATTACAACAAAATATGAAAAAGCTAGAGGTCTAAATGTTTGCAAAGCTTCTTACGGGAGACAACAGCATAAAGACGAGAGCTGAGAAAGGCCCGTGTGACTTGAACGAAGTAGATCTGAAATAAAAAGCAGTAGCCAACAATGAGATGTCATGTGGTGATAAATTAGGTGCACACAGAGAATATTCGAACGGGGAAATTAAGATATCAGGGCAGAACCATCTGATTAGGTATTGGATGTAATTAGAGTGTCTCGAGGACATCTACTTCCGTTTGCAGGAAGCTTCCGTGAACCAATCAATACAGGTCATTATTAATTTACACCACTTTCAAACTCTATTATAAAGAAAGGGGGTATTTATGGTGGAGGGAATTAGATTAGATTTATCTTCAGTGTCCTCTGTACGAGGAAAAAGGGAGACATCTTTAATGCAGCCCTGACCTAAACTGTCTGAGTGCAGAGCCGAAGCTTTGCTCTTCAGCCACAACGGGCTGCGGGCGGCGTGAGTCTTTGCTATTGTCTATACTGTTTATATCAGAGCGCCCGTGTCACTGACACAACCTTTATCATTTCCTCTTGCCTTTGTCTTTTGATCTGCAGCACAAACAGACAGCAAGCTGTGGGCTATCGACCGCAAGAGTTACCACTCTGTTCTCACACAGTGTGGCCTCAGCCGCCTCGCTCATTCAGTGGAGCTGCTGAGAAGGTGAACGTCAGACCCCCGAAGCTCTAAATATTGTCTGCTGTTTCCGTTTATTCTATGCTCCTGGATTTCTATTGTTGTTTTGTTTGTAAGAAATCATTGAAATATAGATTAGGATTTTTCTTCTTTTTTTTATGAAGGTAAAAACTTATTTTAATGTATTTTAAAAAAATGTTATTGTGTCTTTTTTGTGTCTGTGCGCAGCGTTCCCTTTCTTCAGTCGTTGCCAGACGATGTCATCAGTAAACTGTTTGATCAGGTGCAAGAGGTACAGATTGATTTTTTCTTTCTTTTTTTTTTAAACAGAATTCGGTAACATTTTCAGCTTCAGTCTTCCTTTGTGTCACATCTGTGGAAAAGTGAAGACATTCTCTGTTCTTTTCTTTTCTTGCTTTTTCAAAAAATTCCTTCTGCTGTAGACAAATTACTCAGATGGCGACTACGTCTTTCGACAGGGAGCTGTCGGAGACACCTTTTACATCATTAGCAAAGGCCAGGTAAAGTTAAATGTTCTCCAACAGCAGCTCGGCTAGAAAGAGACTTTCAGAGAAATGGGCTTAGACCGAGTCCAAATGTCAATGCAGCAATAGTAATTATTTTATGAGAGGGAAAATAGACTGCGCCTCTTTTCTGCAGTGTTCATCACCATTTTCTTCTTTAGGTGAGTGTGACAGAGAAGAAGCCAGGCCGTCAGGAGCAGGTTGTTTTGGCCGAGCTCTCAGAGAGACAGTGGTTTGGAGAAAAAGCTCTATTGGGGTAAGAAACAGAGTTAGTGAGCATCAAAGGTATCACTACATAAAGATAATTAATTAAATATGTGCCACTTTGTTACAATGACACAACCTATTGGCACAAATCTGCCAATCACATGGGACTAATATTGACTGAAGTTCAAATTGAGCATCATGGTGATGCTCAATTTGAGCATCACCATGCTCAAATTGCTCAATGCTGTTTGTGCCAGGCAGGTTAGTTTTATGTTTCACCTCAAGAATACAAAATCTTACCATTGTTGTTTTGAGTAAATAATTCCTTAATATAGATGAAAAAAGTACTTGTTCCATTTTTACCTATAACAAAATATTTTCCCCATGTTATATGTGAGATAATCTGCCGTTGGAACTAGGACTTTGTCATCAATATTAAAGAATTATTCACCTAAAACAAGCTCCTGTTTCTTGCTGAAAAGCTACTTGTAAGTTAGTTTTGTCTTACTTCAGGAGTACTAAGATATTTGCACTAGAAACTAGCCCAAAAGTGCTTGGTAGGATTGAGTTTTTTTGCATCGCAGAAACTGCTGAGACTTTCTGGGACTGGGACTTTCATGTGCAGCCATCTCTCAGATTTACAAATAGTGGCTAGAAAAATAGAAACTATCGTCCGTATTTCCATATTGTGAACAAAAACAAATCCCTGCTGATGTTAGAGCTCAGAGGAGAATGGGGAGACGGGTTCAAGATGATAGAAAGGCAACACCTGTCAGACAAAAACAATAAACTGGGGTTACAAATCACACAGGCTAAATAAAGCTGTACAACAGGTTGAAAAAATATTGTCTGGTCTCAGCAGCAACATTCCGGTGGTTGGAGCAGAATTGAGCTTAAATGAGGTGAAAGCACAAATCCATCCTGCCTTACTACTACCAGGCTCCTGCTGGTGGAAAATTGTGGAAATTGTCAACAATTCTTAATACAATTTAGATCTGGGCCATTCCGGAAACTTCACGTTTCCCTGTTTGATCCTTTGAAAAACATGATTTTATGTTTTTGAGATCATTGTCCGGTTAGAGCACCTAGTTGTGCTTCAGATGTCAGGATGTTCTTTCATCTCCTTTATGTTAAGCACAGATAACCACTTGTAGCCAAACAGTCCCCCAGCATGATTCTACTACTACCATGTTTAACAGTACAGTACAATGTGCTTTGGTAACATCACATTGATTTATTCAAGCATTTTTCCAGCCATCTGCCATCTTCAGCCAGAAATGTTTCTCTGTTGGACCTGTTACTTTCTCCACTTTGAGCGTTGGGGCTCCAACTGTTTCGCTGTCATGATAGGCACAGATTGTAATGGTCTCCAAATCGTTCTTGTTCATTCTAACACATTTTCTTTCATCTGTGGAACAGTCTGGATCTTTGAAGTTGGGGTAGCACATCTGAATAATTTTTACATATGTCAAAAAGCAAGGATTTTTGAATCTTCAGTTGATTAGTACTGTTTCCGGAAGATTTCCTATATTAGTAAATTAACAGTTTTCTTTCTTGGTTCTTTACTGACTTTCTGAATGTTTCTGTTGTTTAAAGTATTGGTCAATCCAGTGGGTGTTGTCAAACTGATCATTGCTGCTTGGAAGACAAACTTCCTGCAGCTATCATCAGTCATAACCACTAATAGGAAAATAAAAAGCCCTGCCCTTGGCAAGTGAAAAGACATCCTCTAACCTCTCACCATCAATGCTTCTTGTGCATAGATTTTGTGTTTATATCTGAGTTTCTCTACAATCTTTGAGTCTGTGTAGAATAGAAAGAATAAATTCAAATCTGTGCAGCCAATTCTTGGTTTTAAAAATGACCGCAAATCCTAAAAATGAATGACTTTCCTGCAGTTGATGAATGCATGTCTGATTCTTGTGTGTTAATTATATTCATATGATTTTCTTTATTTCTCTCTGCTCTCAGAGAAGCCATCCAGCATGTAAATGTGATGGCTATTGGAGAAGTGACATGCTTGGTAATAGACAGAAGGTAAGGCGACAATCTGGGCAGACTAAATAATGTGCATTGGGAGAGTATCTGATTCCGTTCCTATGCTCTTATGTGTTGCATACATACTGTGATTCTTTTTGTCCAGAAAAATGAGGACTGTTCACGACTTGCTTGCTTGCGTTTCAGGACCTTTAGAGATGTTATTGAAGGTTCAGGATCTGACAGCCCTCCACAGCTGCAGCAGAGCAATGAATCAAAAGTCGAGTGAGGAGCAATGCAGTAGCACCTTATTTTACATCCATAGAAAAACACAATTTCATCTATATTTTCATCCTCAGGCCAAAGGAGGATCCTGCCTTCCTGGCAGCTTCCACCTTAAGCGATTTCCAGATTATTCGTACCCTGGGACTCGGGGAGTTTAGTCACGTGGATTTGGTAAAGAGCTGATCTCTCGCTCACAATCGCACCGATCCCAGAGCTCCTGCCTCATTGAGATTCTTTCTTTCCACAAGGCTGTGTATTGATTCCACCCCCACTGCTTTCAGGTGCAACTAAAGAGCAACACCAGGTGTGTTTTTGCCATGAGGGTCCTCAAGAAGAAGCTGATTCTCAACAGCGGTCAGCGAGAGCACATTCTGAGAGAGCGCAGCATCCTGATGGAAGCCCACTGTCCATTTATTGTCAGGTGTCATTCATTCAGCAACGTGTTTCAAAAAAATCGCAAAAGTGTTTACATCCTTTAAACGTTTTCACACTTTGTTATGCCACAACCATAAACCTTATTCTTTATCTTTTGGAATTTTTTTGGGGGGGGAGAGACCAACGCAAATAGCACATAATTGCATCAATATATGAAAAAGTGGTTTTCAAGCTTTTTTTAGGCATAGAAATCTCAGTGTGGCATTTGTTTTTTAAACCACTACTTTGAGGGCCTCAAATGTTTGTTTGAGAACAATATTACACAAAAGGCATCACAAATACCAAAGAACACAGCAGAGAGGTGCACTGTCCGAGCACCTGAATGTTAAAAGAGTATGGGACACCTGTATATTACCTACCAAGACATGACCATCCACCCAAACTGACTGGCTATTCAGGAAGATTAAAGGCCAGAAAGCTGTCTGAATGGGGGAAAAAAAAACATGAACGCTGTATGCGATGGGTTTTTACCATAGAATGGCCAACACTGTTATTCTTATGTAAATTTGATACAGTAGGAGCTTCCACACTTCCCATATCTGTGTCCTCTGTCACTCTTATCAACAGTTAAAACTGTTTAATCCGTTGTTAACATGTCGTAACCCGTTTTTCCGAGCCGCCTTTAAACGCAACATGAGCGCTATGATGCTGGTTTTACACCTGCCCACTGCCCTACAGGAACAATTAAGAAACAGGAGTTCAAGAGAGTTTGCATGGATGCGCACAACAAATGAAAGATCTGACAAGGAGGTGATTCAGTGACAAGATATGAGATTAATCGAGAGGACGAAGAATAGATGCGAGTAACAAACTAACAAGCTGAGGAAAAGTGACTAATTGACACAAACGAACACAAAAGGGAACTTGGGGGGAAACAAAAGGATCAAACTAAACCAAAAGCTAAAGTTTAACACTAAAATAAGGCTCTAAGCCAACAAAGTATACTTTCCCTTCAATTTTCATAATTATGCATCACTTTTGTCTACTAAATAAAACCCCTCTTAAATACAATAAATACAAGTCAATTAAAGTGGTTACAATATGAAAAAGGGGGAAACATTAATGTAGAATGGCGACTTTAACAATTTTCTTTATGTTTTGATTACAGACTGTACAAGACATTCAGAGATGCTGACCATCTTTATAGTTTGACAGAAGCTTGTCTGGGTGGGAATTTGTCTCGCCTACTCAAAGAGAAGTGAGTATGTGAAGCTACAGCGAGGTCACGTTTTATCATGTGCACTGAAAATAATCAATGCCAGGCTCACTGTTTTCATTCAGACTTTATTACAGTGAAACAAAAACCACTGATTGATTTGGCTTTTGTCATGTCACCTTTTGTTGCTGGTTGTAATGTGTTCTGCTTTGGTCAGTGACAGCTGTTTTTATTTTTCTTACTCCTCCTTTATTTTTCAGAGGCTCCATAGACGACAGCAACACCAAGTTCTACACAGCTTGTGTTGTCGAGGCTTTGCGTTTTCTTCACTGTCGAGGAGTCGTATATAGAGATGTCAAGCCTGAAAACGTCGTTCTGGATGAGCAGGGTTATGGCAAACTGGTAACTACCAACTGATTCAAGCTCAGTGTTTTACCGTGGTAATGCTGACCGCATGGACGTGTACCGTAGATTGGCTCCAGATGTCTGAAGCGGGTTGAGGTGGGTAAGAAGACGTGGACGTTCTGCGGCACTCCGGGCTACATGGCGCCTGAAATCATCCTGAGCAAAGGCCACAGTACATCCGCAGATCTATGGTCTCTGGGTGTTTTTGTGTTTGAGCTTCTCAGTGGTAGGTAAGCTTTTAACGTTTGAGAAGCCATCATTTGTTAAAGTGTTGTTGGGGATGATCTTAAAGTAAAAGGTCTTGTCAAGAGGCATGACATCTTGGGGGTTTTCACATTCAGACTACAACCACAATCTAGGATGTGCTTTGTTGGGATTTATTGTGATACGAAGAGAAATCTGGAACGTACGAATTTGTCATGAGCTTGTTGACTCTGATTAGTGTAAATGAAATCTTGGGAACTGGGAATCGGTAAATTAGTAAGTAGGAGTTCATTTTTAAGGTACATTAGAGAACATTAGTAAAGGAAAGGCATTGTGAAGACCTGTGAATATAGCACATAGATTTATCCAAAGTAATGGAGAAACCTAAAGTAGGAACGTGTTCCGAATCATCATCCAGAGCTTTGAACATCTCACACAGATGTTCATTAGTTATTCAAGAAAGAAAACTTACGGAACACGAGGAAGAACATTCTTTAGTCACATGGGACCAAAGCTGAACTTGTAAAACATTATATAACTTGTAGAAAACAGTCAGAGGCACAATGGAGGGGTTTTGAAAAATATATACTAATGTGTTAGAATCGGAAATTCCTGGATTTGATAATTGCACATGGATACTCTTCATCCAGTCTAAGTTTGAGCTGCATTGCCAAGAAGAAATAGAGCAAAGAAATCTAGCCATGTTTGTCAAGCAGGGTTTGATGTAAAAGCTGGTAGATGCCCCTTTAAGGCTGTAATGTCAATGCAGTTCTGCAAAGCTCTGACTAAAGACTGAACACAAATAACAAAAAAAACATGCATTGGTTTCTTTCCACCTTATAAATGTCCACCTCTATTTTATCTGTCACTCAAAATCCATATAAAATGCATTCAAGTTTATGGTTGTAACCATAGATAAACCATAACCATGGGAAAATTCAAGGGGTGTCCATACTTTTCGTGAATCACTGTAGATCAAAGGTTCCCGACTGGATTCTGTTTCTCTGTCCAGGCTCCCGTTTGACGGCTCTGACCCGCTGAAGGTTCTCACCGCCACTGTTAATGGCATCGATCAGATCCAATTCCCAAAGTCATTCCGCAAAGATGCCTGCGATTTCATACAGAAGCTGTGCAGGTATAAATACTTTCTAATAAGAAAATATAAAAACCTGTGTTTCGATGGATTTTAGTGTCTCCTCATCTTTATCCCACTTCCATCGCTTGAGAAGATGAAGTGGGTGATTAATTCATGGCTTGTTTATTTTTGTTTTGCTTTTCATCACCCAGGGGCAACCCTTCAGAGAGACTGGGCAGCCAGAGAAACGGGGCCAAGGCCATTCAGAAACACAAGTGAGAGCATGGATTGATTTCATTAAACACAGATTCTGGGCTCTGCTTGGAAACACAGTGTTGCAGATGATGATGATGATGATGATGATGGTACTCTGTTTTTCTTCAGGTGGTTTGATGGATTCAACTGGGATGGACTTTGCAAAAGGAAATTAAGCCCTCCACATATTCCAAAAGTATGACATAATGAGCTTGATTCACTTCATTTTCTGTTTTGTCATTAATGTTTTGTTTGTTTATTTTGCCTTTCAGATCAACCTTCCTCTGCAAAGCGCTACATGCGCACTTTACTCTACAGAGGCCGTGGAGCTCTGTACGAACTGGGAGGATTTCTGAGAACAGATTTCAGACCGAGACGCTTTTCCTGAGTCAGTACCTGCAGATGCTGCTTTGAGACATCAACCACCGAAAGCTTAGACTGTTTCAGACGCAGAAAACCTTTATAGATTTACACGCTTAAGAATTCAGTGACTTTTTTATGTTTTTGCTTCAAGTCCAAAGAAAACCAATAAACAATGTTGTACGAAAATGTTCCCCCCTCTCTCCCACTTCAGTGTCCCTTCTTGTAGTGAGACTTGTGGGGCGGTGTCTTCCTAAAAAAGTAGAAGTGGACTCAAAGGCATGACGTTTGCTCCTGTGCAAGTCTTGCAAAACAAAATCTCCGAAAGGAAGAAAAAGGAAGTGTGCGTTCTAACTTCAAAATAAAGTAAACCATGCGCAGATGTTAATGAAATCACAAATCTAGTGTTGATTTGGCCTATGTGTATTTATTACTTATGCAACCGTATTTTCCAACACACGCACTGGTGCTTAATTTAAAAACAAAGCAACTCCCATGACTGATGATGATTCATATTAATTTTTGATTACTATCATTATCATTGCTCTTGTTGTACTAATTAATTTGTCAATTAATAATTGGACATGAAAGTGCTGAAGTTTTGTATATATATATATATTTTTTAAAAAAGTAATTAAAAGCATACGTTTAGCTTAATTTATCATTCTTATTCGACAAAGCAAGGAATTTGTTATATGTCATGGCGCGTCGCAGATTCTGAATGAGTTTTACTCTACACGTTTAACCGGAAATAAATGCTTTTTGTGTCGTAACTTGACACGTGAACAAATTCTGATGGATCTGCAGGAAAACTAAAACTCGCGGTGCAATCAAAGTTCCTTTCCCAGGCCTGCTTCGTACTCAGGTAGGTTTCGTCTACAGCTTCGCACCTTGTTGGGTTGTTCTGGGTTTGAAAAACCAACGTTTTTATCATTTTTATTATTGCTTTGGAGGTTCAGCTTTCCGAGCAGAAAGGTTTTGCAGCAGCAGGCAGTTGAGACTTTTCTCAGACTCCGGAGCTGAGAGCCTGTTGCAGCTTTTAGATCTCAGAGGAGATGAATGAAAGTGCTTTAGCGGTTGTACTAGGTGTAAATAAACGCACTTTAATATGTTTTAATATGAACAAAGGTGAAGTACTTGGACGAAACAATTTGCACAATACTAATTGTAATATTCGATGTTTATTTATTAGCTAAAAATAAACTGGTTGTGATTTATAACCCAGCAGAAACTTAATTTATAGTAATTACTTTATTTTTTCTTATTTAGTACTTTACTCAACAACTAAACATTATTGCATGTTTCAAATTTGAGAAATGAGACTTTTTCTTTTACAGGAAAACAGAATCATCTCTCCCCACCCCAAAAAACCAAAAAACGAATCTAAGTTAAAATAATTTTTATTTATTTCTTCATGGTAAGTTTTCTTTAATACTTGGCAGATATTTGATTACTTGAATGAACAGCTGTGGCTGGTCGTTCTTGATGAAAAGAATACATGAAGCATACTGAACATACTGTAACTTTTTTAAGAAAATGGGTAAAAATAAGGAAATAGAAAATCAATCATGGAAAAAATAATAAAGTTTGAATGTAGTTTTACCATCTCAAGTATTTTTGACACAAGCTGTTTGAAGCATTAACTCCAACCCCGCAGCCCCTCGCCCTCATAGCACCCAAATTTGGTATTTATCCTCTCCGACTCTTCTGATCAGTTTTACACCAATCAAGTACATTTTCAGCTCCGTGTCCACTGAACATTGTTGTGACAAATTACTCTACCTTTCAGGATAATTACTGCCATATCCCCTGATCTTTTACCTGACATTTAGCTTTGCATCACTAGAGATAATGGGCATGTAGAGGTTTTCAATTTTCCACTTTTCTTGGATTTGCACCGTGCTACAGACCAGAAGTCTTCCAACACTGCACGTGATTTATTTATTGTGTGATTGAAATTCAGTTCCTGGCCTCGCTGCAGCTGCGTTACTTTGTTGCTCAGCCTTACTGTAGACTGGGGCATTGGTCCTTGGGGAGGATTTGTTCGGTGCATTACCTCCCAGTTAGTTCTACTGTAGAGAAAATCAGAGTGTTTATAATATTCAGAATGTTCTTATATACACCAAAAACCTGCTTAGGATTGATACATTTTTTATTTCCTTCCTTTTATGGGGAGACTGCACTTACTGTGGCCTTGCCTCTGGCTCAAATCTTACTCCTTATTGGGATTATCTATTCTAACAATGTTGATTACAACAAAATCATCAGCTGATGATTTCAACATTAAATAGCAGAAATTCAATCAATTCAACTGGAAAATCAGCTCAGTATCAATTGCTGGGAAAAAAAAAACATCTGGTTGCCTCATAGGTTACCATAGTAATGGCACACAGTCATGCACTAAACATCCTGCAGCACTAGCAGGGTCGCCCTGATCAAGCCAGCACATGTCTAGGCCCGCCTGAAGTCTACCAATAACCGTCTGGATGATCCAGACGAGGCGTGGGACGAGGTCATGATGTTACATAAGACCAAAATAGAACTGTTTGGTGTAAAGTCCATTTGCCGTGTTTGGAGGAAGGAGAAACATAATGGAAATCTCAGGAACACCATCCCAGAAATATGCTTTTGGGTGCTTTTCTGCAAAGAGGTTAGAACAATTACACTGTATAGAGCAGGGGACGGACGAGGACGAGATTTTGGGCAACAGCTGCCTTCTGTCACTGAGAGTATTGAAGATTGGTCGTGACTGGGTCCTCCAGCATGACAGTGACCCAAAGCATACCACCAGGGGAACTAAGGGGTGGCTGTATAAGAAGCATTTCAAGGTCCTGAAGTGGCCCAGCCAGTCTCCAGGCCCATAAAAATCTTTATAGGGTCTGAAACTCTGTGTTGCCTGGTGACAGCCCCAAAACCTACAAGATTTGGAGATGATCTGAGTGAAAGAGTTTGTCAAAATCCCTTCTGCAGTGTCAAAACCAAGTCAGAAACTTTAAGAAACATTGAATCTCCATAACTGTTTATCAAATATATTTCATTCAGTAAAATGCTTTTTAATTACATAAATGTGATATTCTGGATTTGTTTTTGATGCCCCTCTTCTTCTTGCTGTCTTAATACATTTTAAAGTGCATGTTAATCATTGTTTTTGATATTTCATGTTTTTCCATAAATTACTGGGATTGTTCTATTGCAAAGTAGCACTAAATTAAAGCAGGAAACACGTGAAGGTGATGCCTGGAAAGTGGAATCTAGCCTTAGTGTACAATATCATGTTAGAGTCTGGTTCTTCTTAGTGGCATACAAGTGAAGATTTAATACTTCGGAAGAAAAAAAGAGGAACAAAGCCTTCATTGTTTGAGGCCTGAATGGTTTTGAGTGAATTTGAGACAAATAGTGACCCATTCTGTCCTTTGGAAAGTCAAGAAGTAAGATGTAAACCCGTCCCTCATTTAATTTTCCTCTCCCATACCACGTTTAGATAAAAAATAGTTTTACTATGAAGCACATATCCTGGATTTGGCTATATCTACACAACAAGCCCAATTAAAACCACTTATTTGAAGGAATCTGTGCAGAGTCCAGTGCTATGGTTCCTGCCTGTTCTGTGGTGTTGCTGCAAAACCTCCCCCTCCACATGTCACCTCCTGTAGTTTTCTGGGTCATTCCCTGCCGTTGCTCAGATCACCACAGAAGCTTACTTAGTCGCTGCACAAAGCGTTTACTTACACTGATCATGACCAAAAAGTTTGTTTCAATCATAAAAAAGCACTTTGTTGCTGATTGCCAGAGAAAATAAGTATTTTTTAAGGCATACGTTGTGTTAAAAACAGCCTTTTAGAGTTATTTTTCCCACAGTCACGTTGAGTATTTGACAGTAAACTCTTGAAAATAATTTACAGCTGCCACTTTTAAATGGAATTTAAATTAAAATTCTTCACCTTTTTTATTGTCCCGTCTTTTCCTGTTTGGCTTTACAAGCTGCATCGCAGATGTTGCCAAAACACATTCCAGAGTTTTCTGACCATAATTATCACTCAACAAAGCATGTCTAAGGTTAAATTTTACATTAGCTGGAAAAAATGTGCTTTTGCTGCGAGAATGCAGCTTGAATTCTCTGCATTCAATACATCGCATGCATTTTTTATGTGAAAATTGCAGACATTTGAAATTCACTGCAGAAGACGAGCAGAAATGTAAGAAAATAGGCGAAAGCAGCAAAATAAAGCAAAAGCCTGCAAAACGCAAAGAGAAAAACTGTAGGAGAGAGGAAACTTTATGTCAATGCAAAAATCGCATCCAGAGTATTAGAAATTCATGCAGAACACTGTTTACAAAGCTAAATTAAGGTAATAAATGAGCTAAAACGCTAAAGCTAGTTGAAATACAAATTATAGCCTCTAGGTTAGGATTAACATCTTGACCTACAGTAACGTACTCCATGTATGAAAAAAAACATCCATCCATCCATCCATCTTCTTACACCCTTTATCCCTTAATGGGGTTGGGAGTTGCTGGTCCCTATCTCCAGCTGGCGTTCCGGGCGAGAGGCAGGGTACGTCCTGGACAGGTCGCCAGTCTGTCGCAGGGCAACACAGAGACACACAGGACAAACAACCATGCACACACACACTCACACCAAGGGGCAATTTAGACAGACCAATTAACCTGACAGTCATGTTTTTGGACTGTGGGAGGAAACCGGAGAACCCGGAGAANACCCGGAGAAAACCCACGCATGCACAGGGAGAACATGCAAACTCCATGCAGAAAGGCCGGGGCCGGGAATCGAACACAGAACCTTCTTGCTGCAAGGCGGCAGCTCTACCAACTGCGCCACTGTGCAGCCCAGGAAAAAAAACATGTAAAAGCTAAAATTAGCTTAAGATCTAAAACTAGCTAAAATAATAATCATAGCATCTAGGCTAGCACATGCATGTTGACTTACAGTAACACACTCCAAATGTTGGTTGACCAACATTAATTGATTAATTCACTACTCTTAAGAAATATTTGTTTTTAAGTAAAAAAAAATTACTCGAAGCTAATGAGGTAAACGTTCTGCAAGTATTCAAGCTTTCAATAGCATTTAAGGAGGGAAGGAATTTATGAAATTCATAAAAGTTATAAGAAAAAAACACCTGAAATAAACAGAATTAGTTAAAGGATATGACTGACTACATTTTAAAGTTTGAATACCATTTCTACCTGAACCTACGCGGAAGTAGTTGGCTATGAAAGAGGATACATTTTTAGCTGAATTTTACAGAAATTATGGGATGATCCATTTATTTCAGTGGGACCCAAGGTGATCACATTTATTTTATAAACAGTTTACCACAAGCCGAATATGGTCAAAGGTTAATGGTCGAAGTAGCACAAAGTAAGCAGAAGTAATGTGGAGAAAATTGTGTGTAAAAAAAAGTGGAGCTGCTCAAATGAACTAATGAGTCAAAAATACATTCTTTTCAGAGAAGAGGAAACGTTCTGAATGTAAACCCAGAAACTAATCAGTCACTCATATGATGTGCACAGCTATCATTCTTTGAAGTACAGAAAATGAGAAAATCTGTCCTAGATTAGGCAGTGCTGATTGGATGATGTTGTGCTCTGTGATTACCATGACAACAATCTAAAGTGCTAAGACCTTCGTTGTGATATTTTTTTGAAGCCTTTCAACCTGAAAAGACATTTAAAAATAGCTTCAAATTATATAAAAAAAAAAATAAAAAATCCACTCTGCTACAAAAAAGCGGCCTTCAAGTAGCGGAGATTTTAAATAGGCAAGTAGAAACTATTGATTGCTTCGTCACACAGTTATGCACAAGCTTGCCTGAACACAGAGCCTTTCAGCTCAGAGCTTAACGTCCCACTTGCTCTTGTCCAGCTTCTATTCATCCCATTCTGAAGGCTCAAACTTAAGTGGCCCTCCTGCTGTTATCTACTCTTTCTGTCATTGTGTCCTCTTCTCTGCAACGTTGGTGGTTGTGGCCCAGGAGGAAGTGTCATCACTCACACAGACTTGACGTTTGATCGCTTCGATCTGTACCCTCCTCTGTCTGCGTGTCGACGTGTCAGGAAATTGGAGCGTACTTTTGGATGCATCGTGATCCATCGTGTGCGGAAAAGATGTCAAGGTTGTTCCACAAGCTTGGGGTGAACAGAGAGAGAGGGATCTTTGAAGATTCAATCTTTTTAGATTATCCAGAGTTGTGGGTTTTCTACAGGATATAGGTCAGAGACTGAAGTGGTTAGAAAAAGGTTGGTCTTATGTCTGTTGAGCCATTTCGATGTTGATTTGGCCATACGATTTGGTTCATTTTTATTATATTGATGGAAAAAATTATGATCTTTCTTTTTTTTTTGGTAGAATCATTAAAACGAAAAACATACCCAGAGCATCATAGATCCTCTGCTGTACTGATCAGTGGGCATGATCTCATTTTGGAGATTTATCATATTTATACCCTTTCGAAACAGCAAAGCCTAGAATACAAGTCGAGAATTCCTTGACCATCTAAAGTAAAATAAAAAAAAAGGTTCAGTTAGATTTATTATTTAGATTTGCGATAATATTAACGGTGATGTTGGTAAAAATATCAGAATTTTCCCCACAGAACAAATGCACTTGCATTATAGGTCCGATATTTCCGCACTGTGCCCTTCATCTCGCATGACGACAGCAAACCTGAAATGTTTTGTAGGTATAGAAAAGGGATTGATGGATCTTTACTGTAGTTGATAATTGTGGATGGACCTGTAAATCTACAGATGTAGATGGAAATGTGTTTACCACAAGCAGTTTTGTTCTTGTTGGGTTCAAGTGGATCTGGAAGGATTGACCAGGTGGGTTCCCTATTTAATTATTCCTCAGAATAGCAGAACATTATACACAGTGTTTTTATGACCCCCTAGCACCACAAAAAAACAACGTGACTGTTCCTTTTCAAACTGTTGTTGACTGCCTTCCAGGTTTTTCTGAAAACCTGGAATGCAGGTTTTAAACCGGCTGTGGTTTTGGGTTTCCCACCTCTAGCAAATGATGCTGCTTGCTTGTGTTTCTCACCAGCTGTGTTTCTGCTTGCTGGCATGTGCGGACATGCAAACTGCTCCAGGCTTTCTGCTGCATAACTGCCTTCTCGCGGTGACCAGGCACTCTGCTCCCTTACTGCTTTCCGTATGAAGACTAACTCTCACGTTGCCTCATTGTCTGCAACTGAGTTGCGTTCAACTCACGTTGAAAGATGATAAAATCAATTCTCTACAAAAAAAAGGCTCTCATGAGAACTTAAGGATTCTGTAGCATTTAAAAAGGAAATGGCTCAGAGAGGCAGTTCACTTTTTTTATTTCACGTGTGTTTGTCATCTCTTTTGTCTCGTCTTTGGGGAGTAAAAGGCTGGGAGTACAATGGTCCTTGTCTGAGCTCCGATGAAAGCCGGTAAGAGAGGATGGATGGGGGTCGAGGAGAGACAGAAACTGGGGGGGGGGGGACTCTTTTCTGCACACCGTAATTTTTTTATGACACATTTTGTCAAGCCTTTTTGTTTTCCATTTGTTTACCCTCATGAAAGCCCTCAAGGGGATCAGCGGCTGCTTTGCTGCTTCAGCAGGTGTAAAGTGGAAACTAAACGGCTTTAGCTCGCATAAATTGCTGCTTTGGTGAAGATTAGAAATCCTCAGAGGTTTGAGTGCGGCTTCACTTTACCCAAGAATAGGAAGGGAAGCGGCGTAGCGTCAGCCTGGTGAGAAAAGAGAGGGGAGGGAGGGATGTGAGATGCCGCTTGGTGCCCCCCCACCACCTTCTCCCACTCCTGATCGGGTGCTAGGGGGAGAAAGTAGGTGAGAGGTTGAGGGGTATTCAAGAACGGGTGTCAGAGTGGGAAGTGGAGGGATTTATTCAGTGACATGAGTTTGTTTTTCTGGTGAAAGATGAAATCATTTTGCCAGAGAGGGTGACATTAGCTCCCTGTTGTGTGTGAACGCTGTTATAGAGTTTGTTTGTGTTCCGTCCATCAAACGCTCAGCTCTGCTATGAGCAGTGGAGTCTGGCCATGAATCATTGGGGCCGGACCTTGTTGATCCTCCTCCTCCGTCAGCTCCTCGCTACTGTACTCACACAGATTTTTTTTTTGTTTTGTTTCCGCTCTCGTTTGGGTGAAATCGTGGCAGAGCATGACTGAGAGTAACCTCAGCGCCTGTTTCTGTTGAGCCAATCGTTTCTACCTCCTGATGTCTCTCCACCAGCCCTCCCTGTGTGCCCAAGCCTTTTCTTCTCCTTCTCGTCTCTCTCTCTCTCTCTCTCTCTCTCTCTGTCTCTCTCTCCCTCTCTCTGAATAGTGCCAAGCCTTCAGGCCGCTGACCACACATACAGCCAGATTCCACGCTTTCACATTTTCGCTGGCTTTTATTTGAGGCAGGTGGACAAATTTTACCGCTCGGATACCCAATAAAATCTGTAAAACCAGAAGAACTCTGCTCTCCCTCTGTGGACGGTTTGGGCCAAAACTGACTGATAATCTGGACTGTTCACAATTTTATTTGCATTGGGGAAAAAAACACCTCTGTCCTGTCTAAGAAGTAACCCCAGAGCATGACACTGCCACCCTCATGCTTGGTGATCTCATGGTGACGTGCAGTGATGTTTGAAAGTTGCTGCCAAAACAGTTCACAGCACTTTCTCCCATAAGGTTTAGGAAGACTTTAACAACGTCTGGGAATTTTGTTAGAGAGTTCATCTGATCAAACTATTATATGGAAGAATAGACATGATGAGAATGTCCAACGATGGGAATCTCCTCAGTCAGGAAGGAAAGAGATTCTCTGTCCCAGAGGCTAGCAGGTTTTGGACAGAAACGGTCAAATTCACCCTAGAACAAAAGCCAAAGACCTTGCAAAGATGTTGGCTGAAGCTGGTAGGACAACAAAACATGTCCTGCACCAACATGGGCTGAAAGGCCACTCGGCGAGGAGGAAGTTATTACTCCAGCAGAAACATAAAAAGCCAAATTGTAATTTTCGTTACATTTGGAGGAAAAACAGGTGTGCTTATAAGCCTGGGAAGAACATCCCAACTGTGAAACATGGAGGTGGCAGCATCATGTGCAGGGTGTTTTTAGGGGCGGCCAGTTTCAGCTGCACTGTATAAAATTGTTGAAATCTTTCATTAATTGTTTGGTGTTTCTTATTAAAATGTAAGATTTTGCAAAAAAAAAATACAAACCACAAGACAATTTTCAACCATTTTCTAACATTTCGTGTGACATACCTGCAAGAAAACTACAATGGAAAAAACAAAACAGAGAGAGGGAGAGAGAACTGCAGCGCAGCAGAATAAATTACATTTCCGTGTTTGTTTTTGCGTGCAGACTTAAACATTTGCTTCTCCACCATGTCATTTTCATGCATTTCTCCAGGCATTTCGCTTCCTTCTCGCAGCCATGCAGCTCCAGGAGTGGTTGAGTTCGCTTTGCTCCCACGCAGGACTCAAAGGCTCCGAAGCAGAGGAGCTGTGGAGCCTCCTGCCTTCCCTGTCGACCTCCTCTCTGCTGGGGCTGGGGGCCCTGGCGTCCCTCACCGTGTACTGGCTGATGACCCGGCCCCGGCCCGTTCGTCCTCCCTGTGATCTGCAAGCCCAGTCCGTAGCTGTCGGCGTGAGTGGCCCCTGCCGCTGACATTTAAGCCTTTGGCTGCGCGCTAATGTCATCGTCGTGGCAAAGCATTCGGTCGCCGGTAAATGTTTGATCTGTCCGCAGGGAGACCCGAGCTGCAGGAGATCTGCTCTCTTGAAAGATGACAATCTGCTGGAGTTTTACTACGATGACATCAGGACGGTGTATGAGATGTTCCAGAGAGGTCTGAGGATATCAGGTGATGGATGAGGCAGGGCTCTCTTCCCACCATGCCTCGCTAAATGTCATTTTACTATGATTTTTGTGTGAGAAGTGGCACACAGAGTAGTGTATAAGTGTGGAAGGAAAATAATACACCACTTGTTTTTTTATTTTTTTAAATATCTCATGTCTGAAACGTTTGATATTTCCATTCAGGCCCAGAAGTTGATACATTGTGTCACCACCTTTTGATGCGATTTAAGCTGGCGCGTCTTCACCAGAACATCTGCACATACATTTTTTTTGTTTAGGCTCGTGAAATTTATTTTTGTCCAAAATTGCTCTTTTTGTGCACCATATAATTATATTTTTGTCTCTCTGCATTTTTTTCTTCTACTGGATCCACATTCTTATAAATCCAAACTCCCTGACTTCTGAAGGCTCATATAGATTTTATTTACATGCGTCAGATTAAAGAAGATTGAATAACAAAAGCAGCTTTGAGCTCCTTTCTACTTCAGAGTTATACTCTACTTTGTTTTGCTCTATCACATAAAATCCCAGTTAAATACAGTGAGGTTTGTGTTTGTAATGTGACAAAATGTAAAACGGTTCAACTGGTCTAAATAAAAAACAAAGTGCAAAAGCAAATTGTAAATGTGCGTAAGAAGTTTGTTTCTTGCCTCTGATGGAAGAAATAAACTGTCCTTCTGCTTTAAAAGTCAGACCTGCTGCTTTCAGACGCAGCGACTGCTACTGTTGTGTAAATGGTAACTTTTTGTGGCCTGCAGGAGACGGTCCATGCCTCGGCCACAGGAATCCGGGCCAGCCCTACGAGTGGATTTCCTACTCCGAGGTTTGACGCGACTAAAGTTTGATCTCTCCGTCCGACACAGAACCATTCCTGCGTAATGCGTCAGTATTTACTGTGTGTTGACTGGAGCTCTCCAACCCTCCAGGTGGCTCAGCAGGCTCAGTGGATGGGGAGTGGGATGATTGCCAAGGGTTGCCAGCAGTTTGTTGGGGTTTACTCTCCAAACAGGCCAGAGGTGGGAATTCATGTTTTCAGCCTGGACTCCAGGAAACCTAAATTGTCTCCACTGACAGCTTGACAAAACCTACTGTGTGTGTGTGTGTGTGTGTGTGTGTGTGTGTGTGTGTGTGTGTGTGTGTGTGTGTGTGTGTGTGTGTGTGTGTGGCTCACCTCTCTGCTCTTGAGCAGCTGCACACACACAATGGTCCCAGAGGGAAATTATTTTAACAAACCAGTAAAATTTCAGAGAAGCAGTTATTGCTCCTCTGCATGCCAGGTGAAACTATTTGCAAACAGAAAATGTTTAAAACTATTTTCTCCAATAGCAGGTTCACCTAGAGGCCAGACGGCGCTCGGATAAATAAGCTAAAAACTTCATTCAAGGCTCTACAGGCCTCAGCCGGCATCTTAAATAAAAAAGTGATGAATTTTGACAAAAGGAGGCCTAAAATGCCTTACATTTGTTAAGTAGCATGTGGACGCTTTGCTATATTTTTACTCCATATCTGATGAAACTAAACCCTTTATTTCAACACAAACACCTCATGGACTCACTGCAAAAACACAAAATATTACGAGGTATTTTTTTTGTCTAGTTTCTAGTGCAAACATCTTTTGGCACTTGGGATAAGACAAATATAACTTACAAGTAACTTTTCAGGAAGAAATATGAGCTTGTTATATGTCAATAATTCATTGATGTTGAATGGAAAAAGTACTAATTCTACTGGTAGATTATTTCACCTATAACTAGAAAGCAGAAGAAAAATACTTGGTACGATTTTGCTTTTTTTTTCTTCACTGATTTAAGCTTGTTTTTTTCAGCCACACATCACCTTACATTAATCGTACTGTGAAGCGTTTACTGCTGGATCAGTGGAGAAAGGGTCGGCTCAGCATCGACTCTTGAGTCTTTAGTATCATAAAAATGTTTTGTCCTTTAATTGCGGTCCATTAGGAGCTGTTTACCTTCTTGGCGCCGTTGAAATAATTTACAAATCATCTCATTTTTTAATTACAAAGTTATTTATGCAGAAGCGGTTGGAGGATGACATGTTAAAACGAAGCAGCTTTATTTTACTTCCCCAGAGAGTCGTTATTATTTGTTTCTATGGCTGAAAACAGAAACTGTTACTTTACATCAGACGTCGTTTGATCTTATTTGTTGCAAATGTACATATATAACACATTACTGCGGTGAGAAGCACAGGCATGATTAACTTTTATCTAATGACAGTTCATACTAATGAACTGATTGATTTCTCTTTTTTTTTACATTTTAAAGATTGATGTTGCATTTTACCTGCTTTTGTGTAAAATAATAATGAGATGACTGTTGTTCACTTTGGCTTTATGTCACGGAAATGTCAAATCGATATAACTGAAAAAAGATTAGATTATTTATTGCATTACTCCACACAGACACTTTCTTCTTATACCTAATAAATGTGTCTTTAGGGTGTGTAAATATGCTTAATTTAAATGTGTGGTGTGTAATCATCTACCTAAATGCTCAACGGTGTGTGTGTGTGTGTGTGTGTGTGTGTGTGTGTGTGTGTGTGTGTGTGTGTGTGTGTGTGTGTGTGTGTGTGTGTCTTACCACGCTGCTTTGTCTCCCTCTGCTGGCGGCAGTGGGTCATCTCAGAGATGGCCTGCTACACCTACTCCATGGCTCTGGTTCCGCTGTACGACACGCTGGGGACGGAGGCCATGGTCCACATCCTCAACCTTGGTGAGAAAACGACCCTGAAACCTCTGGGTTCAGGGTTCACGTCTCAAACTCTGAGTCTTCATTAAAAAAAAGGAAGAAGAACCTCAGCAGAACAAACAAGTCGGAGTCAAATGTTTAGAGCTCATCACGAACAAAGTGTTCGTTAAACTTTCTTCTAAGGTTGATTATGACAAAAACAATCAGAGATTTTATTTCACTGTTTTGTTGCATGTTTAAATAAGCTGTTCTTTGGTGGGACAGTTGTGGTTGTTTAAAACCACAAAGATCTTCAAGCTAAACTATTCTCTTAAAAAACTTTTTAAATGTTTCTACAAAAAACCTGTAAAGTAACTATCAGAAAAGAAGAAGAGGAGATACAGCATGAAGTCAACTGAGGTAAATATTGAGCACTTTTCAAGGTGCAGCTACAGTCAGGGCTTTGCAACCTTGGATCTTTTTCAAATGAGTAAAAAGAAAAGATATGAAAAGTGTGTTGTGCATTTCTATTCAGCCGCCTTTATACTGACAGCTGCTATTGTCAGTCTGAAGAAACCCAGCTTTTCTGTGAAGGTCTCTGTGAGAACATAAGTGAACAAACGGCATCACAAAAGACCAAAGAATACAGCAGACAATTCAGGGATAGAAGTTGTGGAGAAGTTTAAGCCAGAGTTATGTTAAAAAATAATATTTTAAGCTTTAAAGTCCGGAGGATGGACAGTCCTGGAAGGAAACCGTTTCAAAATAGGAAACGACTTCAGACTGAGGAGGAGTTTAACCTTCAGGCAGGAAGAGTAACTATAAAGATTCAACAGAGCCACATTGGACCGTTTAAATCAAAATGTATTAATTAGAGTGGCTCAGTCAAAGTAAAGGACATACATCCAACTGAAAATGTGTGACCAATACTTAAACATTGATGATCAGAACAATTCTATTCATGACCGTGTTTCTCCATTACACCCGACTGAGACTGAGATAATTTGCAACAAACGAGGGCAAAAAACTTTCGTCTCCAAATGTGAAAAATGTTAGAAGGGAAACACCAAACGGGAAAGCCGGTTCCACTCAGGGCTCTGAATGAACATGCATGCCTCTTCAGATTATTTGTTAAAACAAAACAAAAGGGGAAAAAAAAGCTTTTCCTTCTGCTCTGTGTTGGTTTGAATATAAATAACATGTGAGTAATTATTACCACATTAAATCCCAATAAAATACATGCAGCTTTGTGGTTTTTAGCTGTCCAGAATGTCCAAAAGCTACATTGATGCAAACCTTTGTTTGTGTGTGTGTGTGTGTGTGTGTGTGTGTGTGTGTGTGTGTGTGTGTGTGTGTGTGTGTGTGTGTGTGTGTGTGTG